>JABGLZ010001140.1:61702-72944 GCA_014705045.1 Colletotrichum theobromicola
CGTGTCGGACTTGGAGCGTTAGGGTTAGGAGTGTTAATGAAAAGTGCCGGTTAAGTGGAAGGGATACGCAGAGAGGACTTGGATGCTCAGAGGAGTTCATCTGGTATTCGAGTCAGATTGAGTATCAAAATAGCTGTTTTTCGATTAAGGATGAGTCTTCAACCTGGTCATTCCCTTGCGACTCGGTCAACATAGTATCCTCAACATGTCGCAGATCGCAAATAGCAGAGGATCGACAGCCCAGGAATGATGCGCAACGACTCCGTCAGACCTAATATTTCGTCCAGTTTCAGAGAGCCGGTGGGTGTGCCAAGCAAACTCCGGTAATCCAGAAACGATACCGATCCCTTGGCCCATGGTTTCCAGGGCTTGAGGTGACCTTTGCCTGCGTGTTGTCGCTCGTTCTGAAAACACCTTCATTCAAAGACAGCACGAATGCGTGCCATGACAAAGTTTAATCCTAACTACAACAGACTGCCGGCTATTGTGACACATGATTCGTGGGTACGCCGGCCCGTAGCGCCTCTGTCGCACGGGAATCCCCGCTAAAGCGCCCGGAACTTCGACGGACATGCCACTGTTCGTCTCATGGTCCGATGTCTCAGCAGGTTTTTCAAGAGCTCACGTGGCAACTATGGTCTATGACAGCCACTTCATCCTCATGCATCCGGCGATTTTGCGGCAACACCTGGCATTGTTCAACCCACGACTGACTTGCCATCATGGTACGAACGATTGACCTCTTGAATGGTGACTTCAATGTCCACATTGACCGAACGACGGGCGCTGTCTTAGAGATTGTGGACCCTTCTGCCGAAAATCCACTCAACTGGGTCAGTTCCCCAGCTAATGCGCCCTGGCAGCCGCTTGGGAGTCGCTGGGGACTTGGCTTCGCGGACCTCGGTGCCAATCTACTACATCGGGTGCACTGGAACAGTCCGCACATCGAATCCTCGGCTGAGCACAATGCCACGGACGCCAAGTACTGCTACGGCCCACTGGAAGTCCTTGTGCGCCGTCATCTTGACAGTCAAACTGGCTCCTTCACAGAAACCTACGAGTTCACGAACAGGGGAACATCACCGCTTAATCTTGCTGCGAAAGGCGAGCAGTCCTTGGCAATTTACACGCCATTCAACGATCACTACACCAACACCACCGATTCTTTGGAAAACCGGACGCACGCGCATGTTTGGGCGCATGGAGGCTGTTCATCATGGGTTAAGCTCAGTCAAATGGGTGGTCATGGCCGTGATTTAGGCCTCGTTCTGACGCGAGGAGCTCTGTCGGGATACAGCATTGAGTCTCGAGATGAAGTAACTCATTCAAACACTCGGGGTGTCTTTCTCCTCCACCCGTCAATCCCAGTCCTGGAGCCTGGCGACTCCGGTGTCATCGAGTGGACCTTGTTCTGGCACTGCGGTTGGGACGACTTTTTTTCTCAGTGTGCCCGCCGTTCGAGTCAGTTCATCCATTTCGACATCCCAAAACACACTCTCGTCAGCGGGGAAAGCGCCACAATCCGCATGAGAGGCAGCTCCAAGGCGGTAAACTCTACAACTACAGTCAATGGACGAGCGGTCCTAGAGACGAAAGATGGCTTCAATTTCGTTCATGATGCAGGAGATTTCGGCGAGAAAACATTGCGCATTTCGACCGGAAAGGGGGACGACCGACGAGAATCACTCATCTTCTTGAACACGGTCCCCAGCTACGATGACCTGATTCGAAGTCGAATCAAATTCATTGTCAATCACCAACAAGTGACGGATACCAATGATTTCTTATATGGTGCCTACATCGTCTTCGACAATCAAGCAGAGGCGCCCCCGTTCTACGAGACTCAGCAGGATCGTAATGCAGGACGCGAGCGAGTGGGGATGGGTGTTCTCATTGGCCGATGGCTGAAGAAACACCCGGATGCCAGACTACAGGAGTCATTCTCAGCATACTACTCCTTCGTATGCACGAAGCTTCAAGACGAGAACGGCTTCGTCTACGATGCGCCAGTTGGGACTGGTACTAGCGGCCGGAAGCGCCTCTACAACTGGCCATGGGTTCTACAGCTGCATTTAGTAGCTGCCGCCATTGGTATCCCACCCTTTTTGGGTAAAAGTCCCATGAAAAGATTCATGATGACCCTTGAGAACTTCTATGCTGAGGGTGGCGAGTCACTATACGCTATTGGGCTACCTATACTCGAGGGACTTCGAATGCTTCAGGCTTCCGGAGACGAGAGGTCATTTGGGCGGGCAAAGGACCTTTTCATTGGGCACGGGCACAATATCCTTAGGCGCGGGACAAACTATCCACCGTTCGAAGTCAATTTCGAGCAGTCTATTGTTGCCCCTGCAGCAAACATTCTGTTTGAACTGTATCGTTCAACAGGGGATAAGACTTGGCTTGATGGCGCCCAGGCCCAACTTGAGGTCCTTCTCAGATTCGCCGGAAAGCAACCAGACTACAGAATTCATGACATCGCCATTCGACATTGGGACGGACACTGGTTTGGGAAAGATCGCATGTGGGGGGACACATTCCCTCACTATTGGAGCACTCTAAACTCGATTGCCCTGCATCATCAGAGCAAGGCAACTGGGGATGCAAGGGCCGAGAAACAAGCCTACGGAATCCTTCGAGGTAACATGGCACTGTTTACTCCTGAAGGAAGAGGTTCATGCGCCTGGATTTATCCCACGTCCGTGAACGGCAGAGCTGGACATTACAAGGATCCGTATGCGAACGATCAGGATTGGGCACTCGCACATCTTTTACAAATCGAGGATGACAGCATGTCGTCGGTTTGACAACGCAGCTGAGCTTCCAAAGTGCTCTCCTGTTATGTGTTCTCTACAATGCACTCAGACATAGACTTGAATCATATTAGATTTGACCGTATCTCAGCACATTCGTGGCAATGGCCTGCGGGCTTGCTAGCTAGTTCACCCGGGCCATATGGCAGACGAAGTGTCGCCCTTCGCAACATGCCGTATTATGAGCTATCGGTGTTTCTCCCGGTGCGGCAGACAGGATAATTGCATCCAGGGAAAGCTATGCTTGAATCAAACCCCCATCATACTTGCGAGAGAATCGCATGATGGACGCCTTCGACGTCTGAGGCTGATGGCTGAAAGTTTGCTAGCAGCCATCAGACTTCAGTTCTCCATAAGGAAGCATTTCGATACGGCTGGGCTACCTTTAATAAGCCGGCTTCAACATCAAGATTTTGAGACGGCCAAGCGCACACTTGACTATGTGCGATGCTTTGTTCTCTGGATTATTGTCGGTGTCGGTGGCGGATTTTCACAGCTTCTGCTAACCATATCCGTTTGATCGAGTCCGTACTATGCTGCTGAATTGCTAATCTGCAGGCCATTCTTTTGGTTGTGTGTCCTTTCTTTGATGACTGTCAGCAATCCGATCAAAGAAAAAGGATCGACAATGCTTTTATTTCTTCTCCTCCGATACATACAAGTATCATACCATTCACCATTCTTAGAAACCTATTTGGCAAAACAGGTCCTCATTTATATGCGTTACTTCTCTATCAAACCCTTCCAATGGAAACAACAATGGAAACAAGCAATTCACCCTCGCTTGTCTTTGAAGACAGGTCTTCAGCGGCATATGGTGTCGTAGCCTTCTTGTTACTTTTGTCTGGTGGGATTACATTCCTACGACTGTGGACACGTGCGAAAATCCATCAATGGGGAGTTGACGACTGGGCAGCCCTCTTGGCAGTGGTCAGTTCTGAAATACACTGAATATTGACCATGAGGAGTTAACAACTGGGCAGTCGCTGATCTACGCCTGTGGAATCAGCATTACTCAAAGTAAGGTTATCTCCATGAAAATCTGAATCAAATGTGACGACACTTATAGAAGCCCTTCTCTCAGTGACTAGACATGGTTTGGGACGACATGCTTCGACCTTGTCATCAACAGATCTTGTTTTATATCAGAGAGTTCGTAAATCCGTTCTGAATGTTCTCCTATCAGCTGACATTGTCAAGGCTTTCTTTGTGTCTTTATTTCTCTATATCACGACGCTCGCGGTTGTGAAACTTGTGTTTCTCTTCCAGTACTACCGCATCATGTCGGTTTCGAGTATGCGTGTGGTTTACATCATCATGATTGTGTTGGTAGCCGTCTGGGGCATTGGACAAGGAACGTTCGCATTTGTTGCCTGTATCCCTCTAGAAGGTTTCTGGGACCCCGGTGTTCAGGCAAAGTGTGTTCCGAACGCCCACATTGCTTGGTACATCAGCGCGTTGTTTAACATATTTACCGACATTATCATCATGATTCTTCCTCTCCCAGTTATCCGCAAATTAAATCTTCCGGGTTCACAAAAGGCCTTTCTCATTGGCATTTTCAGCATCGGTTTTTTGTAAGTTGGTATTTCCTGCAAATCGATTTCAATTGCTAGTCTCAAATCTGACCGCAATCAACCATCTCAAGAACTGTCGCAATATCTGCTCTGAGGATCAAATTCCTTACGCTTCTGCCGGATTCAACGTGGTCCAACTTTGAACCCGTTCTTTGGTCTCTCGCAGAGTTGACATCAGCTATTATTTGCGCTTCCTTGGCCACCCTGCGGCCTCTTGTCACGCGCTTGAGTAGAAGTCGATCACGAATTCGCGACACGGAAAGCGTGGCTCAGATGGCCGCAAGCAGTAACCCTTCAGACGAGTTTTTCCCGAAAATATTCTCGTCATCGACTGGTACACGAGAGATCGCGACGATTTCGAGCGTTGATATCAATCGTTCGACTTGAGAGAAAGTGCAAATCAACCATTGAAACGTTTTCCTCGGTTTTTCGGTGGCCCAAAGTAACGCAGACGGCAGTGCCATGTACTCAGTACATCTATAAACCTGTGCGTTTCTAGCGAAGGCACTCGACCAATTGTCCAATCTTGAGTGTAAATATCAATACGCCGATGTTTCCTGGAATAAGACCACTTTTCAACGTGATGAGTGAACTTGCACGAGGACTGAAGCCTACTAATTATGTGGGTTCGGATTATCACATGCCATGAGATAGGAAGGTTTTGCCATCCCTCCGCACGATTTCACTATCAACTCCATCCTGCCTAGTCCTGGCTTATACGAGCTCGATCCAGCCTTCAGGTTAGTGGTGGCATACCTTGCCGTGCACAGTACCAGATGGGTTGACTTGAGTCGATGCGTATGAAAGCAGAAAGAATACATTGAAAGCGTGGTTTTTCCATTGTAGTTACAAAATGGGCTTTACCAAGGGCAACCATACTCCATGTACTTAGGCATTAGGGAATGAGATGTCGTCAAACTGACAATCATATCCAGGTCGCAATCGTTCGTTATTTGGATCACTCGATGCTAGATATCATCCCTCTTGCGTTTGACGCCATTTACTAAGATGATCTTCATCAATCGTGATCAACTACAGTGTAACTCGTCCGTCGGCAAAGAAGTGACTATGAAGCAGACTTACTCATGCTGAAATTTCGACAAAGATAGTCGCAATCGAGCGGTGGTATCCAAAAGTGAATGGGAGTGACATTTGGTGGCTTAATCACGAGCCCAAGGAAAGTGCGGATACATAATACAGCAATTTGACCCCCACTAACCAAGCAGCTGGAGCTGGCTTTAACATGCTACTCAATCTTTCGGTTGAATATGTGAACACAATTTCATATGATGGGCCAAAAACGACGACGTGCACAACTCAGCCATTACGCCTGCACACAGCATCGGCATGTGTGTGGCAGACGAGAAAGCAACCCTGCTCTCGGATTTGGAGACAATGCGAGACATTCGGCAACGTATGTAGAGAATCATACCGAGACAATCGTGACAAGACGGCATGCGACTAACCTGTTCAGTCTCTGGCGTCGTCAAAAAACCTCGAAAGGACCCGATGACATCGCGACTCAACCTTCCGTATTCAACGATTCCCAACTAGCGGTGTACTTCCAGCCGTCAGTGAAATACGAGAACCGGCATTGGTGCGATGCGACGTTTCGCTGAACTTGGGCTTGAGAGATACCACTAATCGGGAAAGTTGACTGGCAGGTGTAGCTTGATCTTGCCTTGCGTTTTCCGCACTCGATCTAGACCGATCCAACATTAGCCAGGCCAACTCGGACAATTTTCTGGAAGATCTAGGCTTGAACATGAATGACTACAATCTTGGCCAGACCGTGTTCAAAGTTTCCTTCTGACTAGCTGAATTGCCGAGTCGATTGATCAGTAAGAAGTTTGGACCGTACGCTCATACCCATACATAATTGCCGCTCTGATGCTGCGGCGTGCGGTTAACACGCAAACCTAGCGATCGTTGAATCTCTGCACAACTGATCATCTAGAGCATCATAAACGCCTCTCAATTTTGTCTCAATGGGCGGTCAGCGTCCCTCATGACCCGTGCAATCATTGGGCTGCTTCAGGGCGGCGGTTTCATTCCCAATGCCATCTTAGTACGTCCACGTCATGTTCTTATTCAGCCACCAACGGCCTTCGGCCGCTAATCTTTTGCTCTACTTTAGTACATGTACTACTTCTTCAGAAGCACTACACTGCCATTCCGTTTGGTCCTGTTCTGGATGGCAAGTCGTTTAATCAATGTCATTGCGCCGTTGCTAGCGTACGGTCTTCTCCGTCTTCGAGGGTATCATGGTTATAATTGATTGCGGCGGTGAGGTTTCATTCTTACACTGCCGACGTGCGGACGTTGGCCGAGTTTAGGCTATTCCTTCTCGAAGGCGTGCCGACGTTAGTCACTGGGATTTAGTCCGTGTTTGACATGGTGCCGTCTCCCACACAGACAAAGGCGCTTGGCGGCGGAACGGGTGGTTCACCGAGCATGAAGAAAAGATCATGGTGAGTCGCATCTTACGAAATAACCCGTTCAAGAGCGACATGCACAACACCAGGCCATCACGTTGAAGATGCTTTGGGAATCGCTGTGTGACTACGAACTATGGCCGATCTACATGATCGGCCTCACGTTTTCTATTCTAGCCGGTCCACCTGATCAATACCTAACTCTAACTCTAAGACAATTGGGCTTCAACACCTTCGACACTAACCTACTTGGTATCCCTTGTCAAGTTGCAACCACGATCAATATGAGCAGAAACATGCTGAGATTCTTCGAAATGTTCGCTAAGGATCAACATCAATAGATGCTCATCTTCAGATGGACCTCGGAAAAGATTAAGTAAGAGGCAGAGCTTGGCATTCTCGTCGAAATATGGCTGCTCCCGTGTGTTATTGCCCTTGCAGTGATCCCCTCAAGCGTCAGCAAATGGGCTGGCTACCTAGGCGTTGGTAATCGTACTATTGTCTTATCCCTCCCCCATCCCATGTAAGTGTGTCAATGCACCTACCCTTTCTGGGAGTTTCCTTGACACTTGACAAGGCAAGTTGGCTAGGCGAGCGGCAACTCCAGCATTGGCAGGACAAGAACGGTCTCGGCCGCGCTTTACAATATGGCTGTTCAACTTCAATCCATCATCAGGGCCAACATCTACCGACGAGACGATCGTCGGGAGTACCGCCGTGGCAATATGATGCTTGTCGGAGTAGCAGGTCTCAACGTGATGATCCACGCGGCTGCTAAGGTCTATTATGTCTGGAGGAGCAGACAGCGAGACCGGATCTGGGACGCCATGTCACCGGAGGAGCGCCGACGATACCTCGATACCACCACAGACTAGGGGAGCAGGAGACTGGACTTTCGATTCGCGAGTTGAATTTCTGCTTTGTAGGATTTGCGAAGTTCTCTGTTGGGACTTTGCTGGGCCTGCCTTATGAAAGTAGTAGTCGATGGAAGATCGCTTACTGGGGGTCGGCATGTTATCTCCACCGCGATGGCGAAGGGGTCAGACACTACTGGGTTAAATTGGGACCAGCGGACATGCATCCGTGATAACCGGGCGCTGCTCGTACTTACGAACAAGGGTGAATCTGACGCAATGCGATGGCAAAAGTGGGAACGGACGAAGTTGACCGCGATTTTGGGCATTTGTCCGATGAAATCCGACAGGATGGGAAGCTGGGACAGTGGGAATAGCGAGCCAGCTGGGAATAACAGCCAAGAGCGTGTGTAAAGTACTGGTGAGACCGTGAGTCGATGCTTGGTGAGGGTAACTGTCGACCTGTTAGACGGGTCACGGCCGGCGACCTTGGCACTGGGTTAATGAAACCATCGCTCCAATGACGAGGATTTGGGTAAGAGTCTAACGTTCGGCACCGAATTAGAAAAGAAATTGGAGGCGGCCACGGGGGATATTCTTCGAGGCTTTGGACCCTGCACCATGTCATTTTAGAGTCAGTCGGTGCCTGTCATGAACTCATGGTGTCTCACCACTTGAGTCGACGACAAGCCACAATTCCACGGGAATTCTTCGAAGAAGCCCGAGGAAATGGTTTGGCTACGCACAAACAAGAGGGCTGAACTTCTGAAGAGCCGGAGAGTGTCAATGGCTGCCGCCTACCACACAAGACAGCCGATGGACGGCTTGGACCCGGACGGGGCCCCCAAAAACGGACGCCAATGACACCGTAATACGAGTGGAGCGGACCGGTGAGACAATCAGTTCCTGAATCGAGAGTAGTTCATGTTCGCGTTTCTTCTGACTCTCCATCTCCCGCCTTCCGCGTCTCCTCCCACATTACCCTTTTTGCTCCTTTTTTTTCCTTTTCTGCCCGGCCTCCCAACACCATCTCGTTGCCGACGTTGCCACGGTGCCTGTCACTTTGAAGACAACGTCTGTGCTAAAAGTTCTTTAGTGCACTTCCCAACATTGAACCTGCATTAGCAGCAATTTTGTTCTCGACGGCGATGTTCGCATCCGTCCGCTGGCGTGTAGCTTACCGTATTCGTAGCTGGCTGCTTCGGTTTTGTGGTGAACAGGCAGAAAATGTGGGCGGCGCACGTTTGACAGGCGGCTGCGGCTGGGGCCTTGAAGAATTGAAAGACTGGGTAACGGCGAAGCTGATCTCTTCGCTAGGTATCCGTAGAGGCAGTTGGAGGCGAAGTCTTCGCGTCTTTCGCAAAAAAACCAAAAAGGTTGAGGATAAAGTGGCACCACTCCAAGAAAAAAGAGGTTCAGTGTGAACAAGACAGGCTTGCTTGCATGGGGAATGTAACTAAGACGGCACAAAAAGGAAGCCTTCGCGACGAACCCCTCAATTCGTGCCGGAAGCGGTCCGTCGAATACGGCCTCTCTTTGGATGGAAGAGACTGCGAATATCCTCCTCTCCTCCGGATCCCTCTCATATCGAAACTCTTAAGAGAAACAATTGACACGCCAAGAGCCATCACTGCATAGATGGAGCGTGCTGAATGTCACCATCGCTTTTCCAGATGCGGGCGATGGCCCCCAAATCGACCCAACTTGTCGAGTCCCGACTCCCCTCGTCCTCTTCGTCGCAGTGGATTTCATTCCCTGTCACCAGCCTCGTGGGAAGCTGGTAAACTGTAAAGCGAGAGAGGCAAGAAAGTATCGGAAAAAAACATGTCCTGTCTGTCTGCAGACTGCATGTTTGAGGAGGGGACCCATTGTGACCCTCTCGTGGGACCGAGGGACCCAATTCTTTTCCTCTCACGCGTGGTGAGCTCCTTGGCGGAAGGGATCCCCGAGGTTCGCTTTCTCGGAGCTAATGCGGGGGAAGGCATTCCAGACAATGGGCTCGTCGGACGGTAACTGAACATGGCCATTTCACCGGCCACTAACAGCACCAACTAAGACCGACTTGGCTGATAGTGTGTGAGGCTGGATTACCCGAGATGTGGTATGCCCCATCTGCCGACATTTGCTGACAACCGCGGCCCTGAATCTAAACAGCCAAAGGCCATACCTAAGCCTCAAGGATGGAAAGCCGAGGGTTATCACCCACGGCAGAGGGGGGGGCCAGAAGGATTCAAGTCCCGCTTTCATCACAGCCCAACACTGAAGATCGGTCTCCAATACAGGAAAGGCTCTGGTCGAACTCCGATGGAACCTGCCGGGGGGGAGTGTGTGCTGCGGTACCGTGGATTCCGCAAGATGCACAGTTGCGTGTGTGTGTGATGATCCAGGGGTGCGCGCACATTCGGCCTTCCACTCACGGCATGACTGACAGGGCCAGGCCACACACACACATACCTTACACACATCACACGCAGGCACGCACGACATGTTGCGTGGGAAGTTCCACTCCCAAATTCGGGGGTGCATATCCATATCTTGAACCGGTCCCTCCATCTTCCCTTCTCGTCCGGTCCCTCTTGAAATGGAGACTCTCTAGAACGAACCGTCCGATTTTATTGCGGCTCTTCTCGGCGCCAGGTCCCTCCTTGGACACGACTCGTTCGTTCGACCGCGTTTACTAGTATTCGCATCGACATCATACGACTTCAATTCTCTTCGATTCGATGGCGACGGCCCAAGACAATGAGAACCGCGGCCCCGAGCTGTTCGCCGTCGGCGTGACGCTCGTCACGGCGGCCGGCATTGCGATCCTCCTCCGATGCTATGCCCGAATCTGCCTCGTCAAGAACTTTGGATTCGACGACTATTGCATGCTGGCTGCTATGGTACGGAAGCCCTTCGTCTGCATCAACCACTTATTGGGTCCGGACTGACGATGTCGTTCTTAGGTTTTCTTCGCTCTCTTCGTTGCATGCGCACTCACAGGTATTCACTATGGAACGGGGCGTCATTACTGGGTGTTGGAAGCACAGGACCGGGCAGATGCAATGAAGGTAATACTACTGATGTTATGCTCATCGTTTCGAGAATCATTTGCTAACGCGCATCAGTTCTGGTGGTTTTGCTATCTCTGGTACTGTCTATCGATGATCTCGTCCAAAATCTCCATCGGCTGGTTCCTGCTTCGAATCACCGTTCGAAAGATCGACATCTGGATCATTTACTTTGTCATGTTCTGCACCGTCTGCACCGGCGTCGTCTTTTTCTTCGTTACTCTGCTCCAGTGCCAACCAATCTCCTTTTTCTGGGAGCAGTACACCGGCGCAACCGACGGACACTGCATCAACATGGACGTCATTATCGCCCTCACCTACCTCTACAGCGCCTTCAGCGTCATCTGCGACTTCACCTTTGCGATTCTCCCCATCATTCTCATCTGGAAGCTCAAGATGGACCGCAAGACGAAGATTGCGTTGATTCCCATCATGGCCATGGCCTGCATGTTCGTGGCATCCATCCCTGAACTCGTCTTCTTCCCCTGGGAACCAGTTGCTGACGTGGGG
>JABGLZ010001140.1:73094-90134 GCA_014705045.1 Colletotrichum theobromicola
TCCTCTTTCACTCTCGATCGGGATAATCCACGATCGAATTTTTAAGATTGGTCAAGGTACTGACTCGCGCTCCCGCAGATGCAACCGTAGACATTGCAATCTGGTCCACCACGGAGCAGGGTCTGGCCATCACGGCGGGCAGCCTTGCGACCCTCCGCCCGCTGTTCCGCATGGTCGGGTACCGACTCGGCTTCACCTCCATGGGCCCCTCCGCCCTGCACGACTCGGAGCGCGGCAACCCCTCCGCCATGGGCGGACACCTCAAAGACGTCAGCAACAACAGCAGTGCCAGCCGTCACCAACAACGGCGCGGGCCCTTCAGTCTCACCACCTTCATGGCCAAAGACGACTCCGAGGCCCACGAGCTGGGCAGCAACAGCGACCAGGGCGAGAACCAGAACAAGTTTTCCTCGGGTAAGCGCCGCGTGTGGGAGTCGCAGGGCAAGCGCGACAACGAGAGCGAGACAGAACTGACATTTGAAGCCTCCAAGGACTCAAGTCAAGGGGGCGAGAGGGGTGGCGACAACCGTGATATCGTCGTAGTGCAGACATTCTCGTTGAGAGAAGACCGGTTGTAGATGTTGACTTACTGTACCTAATTAATGAAAGTAAAATAATTCCACCAACTACATCAACTACGTATGCCGAGAAAACAGGCAAAGGGACAAAAAGAAGCAAATCAACAGAATGCTTGTTCGATGTATCCCGGCGCAGATCTCTTGCGTGTTTGCTTGTCAAAACAGAGCGATCGATCGTGTTTGCGGACAGACGCCATGTAGCGGACACTGTGACAAGGGCTGGCTGCTGTGTAACATGCACATGCTCGGCGTGACTCAATGCAAACATCGTAACGTTCCCTGGTCTCGGGTATCCTAGCCCAGCCCAGCTCGTCATGGCTGCTATGAGCCACACCCGCGGATATTTTCAGATTTCGAGAACTCATCCAGGTATAAAAGACCGGTGTTTCCTTAGAAAAAGTTGCAAGTTGGGATTTTGTGAATGCACATCAACACAAACTAGCCAACAGATTGCATTACGTCAACTCAAGAATCATTAGGTACATATAGCAGCCAGTATCCGCAGTCAACTCCATGATGATGAGTGGCGACCTAGAGAACTCCTTTCGGTCTGATAGGCTCATCTTCAGGGCTATTGAGGATGACGAGGCCGAAAAAAGATGGTTTCATGAACAGATCAAAAACGACCCGGTCGGTTTTGCACTCGGAGACTCGAATGTATTACGGCCGCAGACAAAACGCCGCAGCGATTCGTTACTTCTAGTAATTCAAAGCTTCCTCCTGGGCGTCATCGTCTGCCTTCCCGCAACAGACGAAGCAGCAAGTCCCCAACCAATCGGCGTGGTCGCACTCAACGACGAGGCGGGCGGTGATTACCGCCATCACCATCGCCTCGCAGTCCTCAGTATCTCCATCGCGAAACCATACCGGGATCTGGGTTACGGCGCCGAGGCAATCAACTGGGCGGTCGACTGGGCCTTCCAAAAAGCTAACATCCACTCGATCAGCCTGGGTTGCGTGGAATACAATGACCGGGGGAAGCATCTGTACGAGAAGCTAGGCTTCGTCCTCGAGGGCCGATACCGCAAGTCGCATTTCCACGAGAGGCAGTGGTGGGACGTGCTTCTGTACTCAATGTTAGAGGACGAGTGGAAGGCGTTGAGGGGACAGTAGTCGAGGGATTTTTCCAAGCGAAGTTGAGCCTGTGAGGGTCAACCAGGTCGCTCGCGTTCCATTCGGCATTACGATCATGATCTTATCAACCTTAGATTATCCAGATATGTCCATATCAAAGATATCATCCAATGCATCTCGTAAAAAATCATGAACGGGCCTGAATCTTCATGACACACGTGGGTTCCAACGTATCGAAAATTCGGGTCTACCGTATGCCCTTCGGTCACGGCCCATAGATTTTCAAGGCGCGCATTAGCAACACGAACGCAATGCGGGTGCGGCCTACCCACGGTGCTGCTGTCTGGTGGTTCCCTTCAATTGCTCCAACTCGGCCTCTAGGCGTTCCATTCGCGTGGCTTGAGCTTTTTCTTGTTCAGCCATGCGACGGCTTAGCCGCTGCTCCAGCAGACTAACCCGGTTGCCCAAAGTGCTGAACTGTTGGTCCAAGGATGTCTTGCTCACTTCGACCAGTGTCCTGCAGTTGCCGATTAATGTGGAATTGGTTTGGATAGCATCCTCCATTCTCGCCAGACGTTCCTCAACAGAAGGGCTGGTAATGCACTGGTCTTTCGACCCGCTTTCCAACTTGGAAAGTCTGACATTCACGCTTTCTTGCATGCTTTTCTGCAAAGATTGCAAGTTGGTCATCACCGACGTGAGAACTTTGCTTGTTGTGGCCAGCCGGTCATCGACCTCCTCTGCAAGCTCTTGCTGCCGGTATTGTACCCCCTTGAGAGTTTTCGTCATAGTTTTGGCACTTGCGTCTGCACGCGAGACATGGTCATCCACAATCTTGAATCGGTTCTCAAGCTTGCGGTGTCGATCAAGCTGTTCCTTCTGTCCCTTTTGTATCGTCCTTATTGAATCCATGGTGGACAGCAGACGCTTCCCAGCTGTGTGAGTGTCGGTCTCCTCATGTTGAGTCTGATTTTCTTCTACTTGCTCGGTAGTCTGACGATATGATGCAGTTTGCTCACGGAGTGAAGAGAGGTCTGCGGCAACTGTATCAAGTTTCTCTAATGCTGTTTGGCACTGCGACGCTGTGAAAACGGTGAGATCATTATGAGCTTTTTGGACGTCGCGGGAGAGGTCGCCAGACTCTTGAATGAGCCTCACTTGTTCCTGAACCGCTCGGATGTTCTCGTCATGCTCCACAGTCGTCCTATTGAAATCGTCGACCGCCTTTTGAAGAGCGTTGAACTGGTCCTTGTGCACGCCAAACGCAGCTTCAGGGTTTTCGGCGTTCGCAGACCCACTGGCAGTTTTTTCAAGACCGTTGACGACTATGTTGAGAGAATCTAACTGATCTCTGTACTTGCCAAAGTTGGTCTCAAGGGATTGAACTGTGGTGTTGAACTGGGTGTTCGTGTTTTTGATACCGTCGACGGTTTCAACAAGTGTTTGACACTGTTCTCTTTGCTGGCCAACCTTGGCTTCGAGCGATTCAAACATGGTTTTGGAATCCCCGTTCGTCTTGTCAAGCTCAGCAGTCGATGCCCTCAAGGAATTGAGGATACTTTCATGCTCACCCAGCTTGGCATTTGAATCAGTGGCAAGCTGAGCAACAGTCTTCCCCATGGAGTCCAGTTTTCCCAGACTTCCGTTGACTTTGGAACTTAGCATCGTGAACGCTGCGCTACGGACGCTGTCTTTGTTCAAGTGGCTAGTCATCTCTTCTGATTTTGCAAGTCTCAGCTTGAGAGTTTCAAGCTCAGACTGGTAATTCCCAATGGTCGTTTGGAGTTGGCTGGATTTTGCCTTGGGCTCTTGCAATGACTGAAGCATATTTTTGTCCCCTGCCGCCTTGTCCTGTAGAAATTGTAGCAGCATTTCGTGGGCATCAATCTGCTTATGATGATCACTGAGCCGCCTGTGATAGTCGCCCAGCCGGTTTTGATGATTGTCAAGTCGCCAGTCATGATCGTCAATCTGTTTCTGGTGGGCGCGAAGCTGTTGCGACTGATCGCTAGATGTATTTTGGAGGCCATTCACCCTGTGGAACTGAGTCGAATGCTCACCGACCTTTGTCTTCAAGAAACTTAGAGTTGTTTCTTGTTTGCCCGTTCTCGCTTCGAGTGAACATAGCTGTTCCTTGTGATGGTCCGACATTGCTTCAAGAATGTTGAGTTTCTTTTCATGGGCGTTGGTCCTCAATTCGAGGGAAGACAGAGAGCTCAAATCCTGGCCGGTACGTGTCTCGAAACTGCCAACTCTCTCTTCATGTCTGGTGGTTTTCGATTCCAGAGAAGCGACTTTGGCTTGATGGTCGTCTGTTCTCGTGTCCAGGTCTAGATGCTGGATTCCGTGTTCTCCGGCCTTTTCTTCGAGATATTGAAGGTTATCTCTGTGCTCGCCGGCACGTTGTTCAAGAGAATCAAGACTATCGTCATGCCTTGACGCCAGGTCCTGAAGATGACTCGTGGTCTCGTCAATCATGGCGACAAGTTGATGCGATGTGTGCTTCTCAGTGGGGCCGGATCCTAGTCCGGAATGGGTTGCGTCTGCTCTAAAATCCGCTGTCCCTCTAGTCTGCGGGGTTCCCAGGTTGTGGCCGACGGGGGAATAGGGACTCTCCTCCTCCTCACCCATTGTCTCGAAGGCTGAACCCGGTGCTTTCGTCCACGGAGAGGGCAGGTCGTCCTCTAGGCACCGGCGCTTGGTGGGAGTTGGATCAAGCTGGTCAGGGTGGGGCTTGCGCTTATGGGCGGAATGTCCCTCGGACTCGATGAGCTCGTCGACGGCCAATTCCATGGCATTAGGGGTCAGAGGCTGAGAAGGGGGCGAAGGCGGGGCATGGGGGTCGTTATTTCTAGGATGAGGGGCAACAAAGAGGTTCCGTTCTTCGAACCTCTGGGATGTTCGGTTGGACGAGTGGTCACGGTCAAGGCCAGTACTCTGGGAGCGAGAGCGCGAGCCTTCGCCTTTGATCCTGAAATGAGCGAGACTGCCTCGGTCTCCAGGAAAGGCACCAAGAATGGGGGGGTTGTCGTTGTCGATAAGGGACAAGTAGTCGCCGTGCTGGACCAAGCGATCCCATTCATCGCTTAGCCTCTCCCATTCGGCGGTGATGTCTTCTCTTCTGGGCCATTTAGGCAGGGGAAGATCGCCTTCACGGGATACCCAGGCATCAATGAGATTAGTCAAGATATCAACATGGTGCCTTTGGATAGAGCGGTTGCTTAGATATACGCGGCGACGGTCTGCGTACTCGTCGACGAGATATTTGATATCCCCAGCGTTGGCGCCGATTGACCATTTGAGGCGGACAAATTTCCAAAAGTTGTCGTGGTCGAAGGAAAGATGCTGGGCCATCAGCAGGAGACGGAAGAGGACGACGAGATTAACCCAGATGGTGCGCTTGCGATAAAGGAACTCTTTGGTTTCGTCTGCTTTATTTTGGGGCTTTTCATACTCGGCGCCCAGGCGTCTCACGTGGACAGGATGGAGAAGAAGAGCCTTGGACTTGATGAGATCACCCGGCCAGGGGGGGACTCCTAGGGATACGCCGCTGATGAAGAATATGTCCAGGGGGGTCCTCTGGTAGGTTTGTTTCCTCATTTCAACGGGGCAGCCGGAGACCCTCCAGCGTCGGCGCCGCAGGACGAAGTCACAGTTGAGTAGCGGGTGTCGTTTGAAGAATCATAGACTGATATGTGAGAAGGACCAGGTGGATGTGTGGAGGGAGAAGAGTGGACCAGATCGATGCGGTGGTGGTGTAGTGTAGGTAATTAGGGTGTGTGGTGTGTGTGGCGATAGATGAGTGAGACATTGGAGGACGCGGTGCAGCCTGGGTCTCGGTCGCGGGGATGGAAATTCTGCACTTTCCTTCCATTCCGACAGGGGTCGCGGTCGCGGTCACAGCACCTGCTCTGGGCAGAATCAGCAGCCTGGCCCACGCGTCACTGCCAATATCGGCCACATTGCTGCCCGAGCTTCACCTTCCTTACTTATGCCGTGAAGTACCTTCCTTAGGTAAGGTAAGCTTCACAGTGCCAAGGGCAGGTGTTCTCTCCCCCCGCACCTCCCTTAAACCCTGGAATCTTGAATCCATTGCGGATCGATCAACAGGTGGCATCCATGGACTGATTGACCGGGCCATTCGGTGGAAGGAGCGGCCTGGGTAAGGTAGGTTGGCGGCTCTTTCCATCGGCGCATGTCCCGGTCTTCGGCCCCGCTGTTTATCTAATCTCTTTGTCCCTCCTCTCCCATCTCACAGTTTCTCCAACACGCACCTCATAGGTACTCATTTGTCACAAACAAAACACACATGCGTTCGCTGGCATTGTTACACAAAACACGGAAACTTGCAAACAACGACAACAGTCGGCATTGCCACGAACTACCCATTTGCCGGCCTCCCTACTCCATCACCAGCACACTACGGAAACGCACCGTGTTTGAAATCATGTGCTCTGACGCCTTCCTCGCCTCCGCCAGAGGAAACTTCTCGACCATGCACTTAACCCCGTGTATCGCAGCAAAGTCCAGCGCCGCCTCCGTGTCGATCTGGTGTCCGCTCGGCCACCCGCCCACCGACTTGCCGCCGATGATCAGGTCCACCGAGTCCACCTCAAGCTTCCCGACCGGCGCCAGCACTAGCAGCTTGCCCCCGGGCATGAGTCCCCCTGTGAGAGGCGAGATGGCCTTGGCGTGAGGCGCCGTCGCTACGATCAATGCAGCGCCCCCGAGCTCTTGCAGCCTCTTGACCGGGTCCTCCGCGCTGGTGTCAATGTACTCATGCGCACCCAGCTTCGACGCAAACTCCTTCTTGGACGACCCGGAGCTGAGAACTGCCACCTTGTACCCCATCTTGTTGGCGTACTGCACCCCGAGATGGCCCAGCCCGCCGAGGCCCTGGATCACCACGAGGCTCCCCTGCTCAATGCCTTGTTTGCGGATGCTGTTGAACACCGTCACGCCCGCGCAGAGGAGCGGCGCCGAGTCCGCCGGATCCATGTTCTTCGGCACCCGGACCACGGCTTCGGCCCGCAGAAGCACGTACTCGGCGTATCCGCCATCCATCGAGACACCGTTTACGGCCGTGTTCTGGCATGTCTGGAAGAAACCCTTCTGGCACTGGAGGCATGTTCCATCATGGCCTGTTGAAGCAGTCAGCCGTTAGCATACGTCTTTCTTCGCCAAGCATCCCATGGGAAAAGACCTACCTCCGTGCCAGGCACCTCCGACTCTCTCCCCGCCTTGGAATCTTGTCACGTTATTCCCAACTGCCACCACGTCGCCAATGATCTCGTGGCCGGGAACCCGAGGGAACAAGCCGTCACCAAAGCCACCCTCCTGGACCACCACGTCAGAGTGGCAGACGCCGCAGGCCAACACCTTGACGAGGACCTGGCCCGGGCCGGGCTTCTTCAACTCCTGGTCGACGATCTCAAGCGGCGCGCGCACCGACTTGATCACGGCCGCCTTGTACGTCTGCGGAAGTGAAGTCATTTTGGGTGCCGTTCTTGAAGTATGTGATATGTGAGACTGGGTTTTGAAGCTCAAAGCTCAAGATCAAAGTGTCGATTTGGCTCAGTGCTTTTTCGAGAAGAGGCCGGATTGGATTGTCCTTATATACCAGGGGACCATCCCACAAAAGAGCATCTAGGTCATAGGTCACCCACGTAGGCAAAGACTAACTCCAGCTCCGGGTTACTAATACCCCTCATCTCAACACCATCAGACAATCAACGACAAGGATCTTGTGCGCCTCCACAGGTAACGGAGACTCCGGCTGAACATGGGGTGCGAGCAGGTTCAGCCATATCCGTCTAGCACATGCATTTACGCGGTACCTTATCAGGATGATCTAGATCGCGGCGTCTCTTGATAGGCCAGCTGCTCATGAATCTTGCTCACCATCTGCCAATCTAGCGCACGAAGCCGTGAGCCACGAAGCCGAGAGACATGACTTCAATTGAGCCTTTTTTTTGTTTTCCAATAGTTGACCGAATGTTAAGTCCAGGACTTCTATACTCGTCACAGCTTGGATTGACGTCTGGTCTTCCTTCAGTTGCAGGCAGCTCCGTTCCGTACGCTACCTGGCTCCGGCACAGTGAGCTCCACATCCGCCGTGTGCTCCGTGGGCACCGTGGGCTCCATGGTCTCCGGGAACATGCTAAGTGTCAAAATCGCCTTAGTGCGCATGAGGTATTGCTGTCCACCGCCTGGCATTGTCTCCAGACGTGCTGCAAGAGCGTTGTAATTCCGCGCCAACTTATGCATCTCCCCTCCTAACACCGATGGCGGCTAGCAATCACAGCTGGGCGCGCGATGCAAGGTCCTTGGCGGGTAGCGGTGACAGTCGCCAAATGTCTCGGCCAGTGAGGGGTGGCTTTGGGCGTTGAGAGTCCAGAGCTTCGGATGACATCAATAAGACCGAATTTCTTCATCACCCCTCATCACAGTTCCAATTGAAGGCCCTAACGCCGACGGAATGAATCATCACAAGCATCAATTCAACACACGAGCAAAAGAACACGTCCATTCCATAGCCTCGCTATAACCATGTCGTTCAGCCCCAAGACAAGGCATTGTCAGATCCTTCAAGCTGTCGGGCCAAGCAAGATGTGCACTACACGCAAGCTGACCTTCTAGGCGTGGCGGAAGGGACTTCCCGGCTCGGGAATCGAGGCATCCAGATCGTCTCTCAAATCGCCGTTAATCCCGCCCGCCAATCACATATTGATCCTTCTTCGGGCTTACACTCCTCCCACTCCAAATCCGACGCTGACGAAACAGAGGCCTTGGGGAGCTTGGATCAGCCTCAAAAGTCCCATTTGCCGATTTAACATCGATATGGTACGTCATGAGCATCATACCGCCAGCCCTACCGGACCAAAGTCCATCCCATTTGAGCTGATCCAAGCTCCGTCTTCCACGGCCCTTGTCTCCGATCGTTCACTAAGGTACTCACACAGCTCGAAAGCTCGCGGCTCGGTCTCAACACTAAAGGTCCAATCCGGCAATTCCTAATCCCCGTCCGAGACAAGACCTGGCTAATCGACACAAACAGCGGGGTTATCCGCGCCCCATCCAAAGTGACCCAAACCCCCCGCTCCTCCATCTCTCTCATAAGCTCGGCCTTTCGCGCGTTGGAAACAAGCCTTGTACTAGCGAAGGCATGCAGCGCCTTACATAGCTCCAAGTCCACATGTTCGGATGCAGATCAGCGCTACTTAGCAAGATTTCCTTCTCCGATGATGGGACTTTGTTCGTTCCTTCGACGTAGACGCGATTGGGATGACTCGCCCCTCGCGCTTGCGAGCGCCCCTGCAAGCAGCATCATCCATTCCATATAAGACCCCAAAGATCCTGCCAAGCTATCGTGATGAATCCTGTTCCGTAGACTTAACCAACAACTCAAACCTCGTAATCCTTCATACGCCAAAAAAAAGAACGCGGCACCTCCCCCGTAAATCCACCAAAAAAACACGATCCAGTAGCTCAACATGTCGCTCCAAGACAAGGTCATCGTCATCACCGGCGGCTCCAAAGGCATCGGCCGGGCCATCGCCCTCTCCGCCGCCTCGCAGGGCGCCAAGGTCGTCGTCAACTACAGCAGCGACTCCTCCGCCGCCGACGAGGTCGTCTCCAAGATTGGCAGCGACCGCGCCATCGCCGTCAAGGCTGACAACTCCAAGACCTCGGAGCTGCAGAAGCTCGTGGACGCCACCGTCGACAAGTTTGGCCGCATAGACGTCCTCATCCCCAACGCCGCGCTCATGAACATGCGCACCGTCGAGAACACTACGGAGGAGGACTTCGATCTCATGTTCAACACCAACGTCAAGGGCCCCTACTTTCTGGTTCAAGTACGACTTTTCTTGTTCTTCTTCTCTCATTTTTGGCGTTTCTTATGCATCAAATACATCAAAGGCCCACTGTGACTAACACGCTCCTAGAAAGCGCTTCCTCACATGTCCGAAGGAGGCCGCATCATCCTCCTCTCAACGACCGTCCTCGCATCCAGCAGTCTACCTCCCAATTACCTCCTCTATGCTTCTACGAAGGGCAGCATCGAGCAAATGACCAAGTACATGGCCAAGGACCTCGCAACAAAGGGCATCACCATCAACGCCATTGCCCCTGGCCCCACCGGTACCGACCTCTTTTACAAGGACAAGACACCAGAGATGGTGCAGCGGGTCACAAGCATGAGTCCCTTCGGCAGGATCGGCACACCTGAAGAGATTGCGGATGTCGCCATCTTCCTGTCTGGCAAGGGTTCATCATGGGTTACAGGACAGGTTATTCGGGTCAATGGTGGAACGGCTTGAGGTTGAGACTTGGAAATTGTATGCTACGCATTTAGTGCCGATGATAGTATAGAATGATTCCCATTGACGCCTTGCCTTGACTCTCCAAAGCCGAATTGATTCCATCGCAATCCTATATCGTCGCTGTCGTCTTCCCCGCCTCATGCATCTTACTCTAACTTTATTACTGCGCTCCCAGAGCCGCCAGCGCATTGCGAAGCTCCTTGACAGCCGTCGGGACGTCTTCAAAGTTGAGCGCAGAGATCGCCCACTTTGCATGCTTCTGTGCCTTGGGCAGATCCATGTCATCCATTGGTCCGTTATTGGGAGTCCACGAGTTGTTTGAAATTGGCACGACAGGCGCTTTGGGCTGCTGCGGAACGGACGGCGGGGGCTTAAATTGTTGAGGGGCAGGTGGAGGTGTCGGCTTGGGAATTTGCGGCGGTTGCCACGGCGAGGTGGTGTTGGCAGGGCTGAAAGAGGGTGCGGCGGAACCGGCGAACGGCGACGGGGCCGAAGGGGCGTTTGCTGCCGCAGCATCGTTGGCGCCGGTTTGGCTCAGGGGCGACGGAGGAAACTGCTCGGGAGGGTCAAAGTAGCCCTGATTCTGCGGCACCGAGGGGTTCGCATCGTTTCCTGACGGGACGGAGGGCAGGTCAAGCACGCTCGACTGCGCGGGCTCGGGCTCGCTCGGTTCTTGTGTTGGGGTCGGAGCCGAGGCGGATGCGGCCTTTCTGTAGAACTCAGTTTCAGGATCGTCTTCGACGGTAGGAGCTGGCGGTGGCGATGCCAGTCCCAGGACCTCGGGGTCGTTAGGATCCAAAGACGGAAGAGCTTCTTCAGGTTCTGGCTCTTTGGGGTTCGATTCGTTGGGGTCCTTCCCCTCCTTGATGGCCTTCAATATGCGAGCAGCGTTCCACTTGGCGTACTTGACTTTCTTCTGTGTCTCGTCGTCTACTTGTCCCCAGATGTTTCCCAGCAGGAAGAACGTCGCGGCGGCATCGTACGTATCGGCGGTTTTCCTGACGAGGCACATCCATCAGAGTCTGTGGGGGGGGACGTGGGACTTGCCAGAGGCTGCCTACCTGGTAACTCGGTTTGCGCGCAAAACCTTCTCAGCGCGATCGAACGTCTCCTGGGCAAATTGCTCGACATAGGCTTGCCCGACGGTATCGTCTGTGATAGCTTCTTCTGTGGCATTTTCGGTTTTCGTCTAGTTCCGGCGTGTTAGCGCTATGGATTCCAGGTATGTTCTTCTATTCCGAGATAGTTGCCTACCTTCTCAAGACGGTCCATCAAGTTGGTAGTGTAGGCGAGACTTTCGTCGTCGACATTGTGCAGTTGCTTGGCCAGGATCTGGTTGATAACCCAGTATTCGCCTAGATGCGCTGTCAGCCTCGGCGGTCGGAAAAGGTACGGCGAACTCCATGACACGCACACCAGTAGGTAACTGCGGGCTTGAAGTCGCGCAGCTGGTTTGCGCGATTGATGAATCTTGTGATGTCGGCCTGTCGCAGGCTGTCGGGGATGGGTTCAGCCATGGTGGGCTTGGAGGGCAGGTTGCGGCGGGCAAGCCCAAAGGTTCACAGCTCGCACGAGACACGATGATAGTTGAAGATGCGTCGGATGCGTCGAGCGGGATATGTTCGACGGTAATTTCGGGGGGAGGACGCTCACGGGCCGGACATGCGACGAGGGGTGCAACGCCGAGATGTTGGAGACATGATCTTGGACCTCGTGGTGCATATCGTTGAGCGTCGAGTTGTCCCCACTGTAAGTAGGTACCTACCTGCCTTACACACTACACTGTATGGCATCACTGGCGGGGGAGGAGGTCACCGGGTGCAGCAGATAGGTACATTGGCCATGTATCCTTAGTCCTTGCTCCCTGCGAGGAAGGTACTGGAAGCTAAGTTACTGCGCCACACCGTTCCCCTGCTCAAGCCTCAACACTGACTTCCCGGATAAAAGTGTGGCTCAAGCTCCAACAGCTCGTGTGGGGTCGTGGCTTGCTTCTCTCCCCCCAATGCATAATGCACGGTGTACTGCAGCGCAATGGCTGCCTGTCATTGACTGGAAATTTCCACGGTTCCATTCACGGTCGAATTGAGCCTGGCAATCGGACCAGGCCATGTGCCTAGGTGAGGGGTTCGCGTCTCACAGTTCCACGCTGGCCTCTTTCCTAAATTGAAAAAGATGCCAACTTGACACCTTTTTTTCTTTTTGCTTGCTTCCCTTCTTCGTCCCAAGGGTTGCCCGATTCCTACGGGTCTTTAAATGCAGACGACCTTCTCTTGAGAGCTGCCCTTCCGGCCGAACCTGAACCTAGTTCCAAGCTCCAACACATAATTCCTCCCACCACCTCTGGTCCAAATCTCTCTTGTTCTTCTCCCCCTCTCTTAGCTCTTAGCTCTCACACCACAGCCAACTAAAAATCTTCCCGGCGTCACCTCCCTTCGGACCCCCCACACAGGTCACTCCTCAACTTTACCTTATCCACCGCGATGCATCACCCCACACTGCTCGCCGCCGCCGGCGTTGCCGTGCTGTCAGCCCTGCCCGGAGTCAATGCCGGCATGTACACAAAGAACTCGCCCGTCCTGCAGCTCGACGCCCGCAGCTACGACAAGCTGATTGCCAACTCCAACTACACCTCGGTAAGCGCCGCCACTGCCGGCGACCAATCTCAAACTTCCGTTCGCTGACTTACACACCAAACCAGATCGTCGAGTTCTACGCTCCCTGGTGCGGTCACTGCCAGAACCTCAAGCCCGCCTACGAAAAGGCCGCCAAGAACCTCAACGGCCTCGCCAAGGTCGCCGCTATCGACTGCGACGATGACGCCAACAAGCCCTTTTGCGGCGGCATGGGCGTCCAGGGTTTTCCCACTCTCAAGATCGTGAGACCCGGCAAGAAGCCCGGCAAGCCTATTGTTGAAGACTACCAGGGCCCTCGTACCGCCACCGGCATCGTCGAGGCTGTCGTCGACAAGATCACCAACCACGTCAAGCGCGTCACCGACAAGGACCTCGACTCTTTCCTCGAGGGCGACAAGCCCAAGGCCATTCTGTTCACTGAAAAGGGAACCACCAGTGCCCTCCTGCGCAGCGTCGCCATTGATTTCCTCGACGCCGTCAAGGTTGGCCAGGTCCGCAGCAAGGAGTCTGCTGCCGTCGAAAAGTTCGACGTCAAGTCATTCCCTACCCTGGTTCTCCTGCCTGGTGGCGACAAGGAACCAATCGTCTACGATGGAGAGATGAAGAAGGACGGTCTCGTCAAGTTTATTTCTCAGGTCGCCGAGCCTAATCCCGACCCTGCGCCCGCCAAGGATAAGAAGAAGGCTGAGAAGAAGACGGAGAAGAAGGAGGATAAGAAGGCCGACAAGAAGTCCAAGTCCAGCTCCTCCGCAAAGCCCGCCGCTACCGAAGAGGCGTCACCCGAGCCTGAGACGCCTACCGAGACCCCCGCCACCCAGGAGACTCCCGCTGCTCCTGCCACCCCCGCTATCCCCGTCATCGCCACCCCTGAGACTCTCCAGCAGGAGTGCCTCAGCCCCAAGTCTCACACCTGCATCCTCGCCTTTGTCCCCACCAAGGAGAACGAGAAGGCCCAGAAGGCTCTCGGCAGCCTGGCGGAGCTCGCCCACAAGTACGCCAAGGGCCAGCGCAAGATCTTCCCCTTCTTCTCCGTCCCTGAGGAGAACACCGCCGGCGCTTCTGTTGTCAAGGGCCTGTCCCTCAAGGGCGATGTTGAGATCGTTGCATTGAACGCTCGCCGCAATTGGTGGAGACACTACGAGGGCGACTTCGACCTCGTGAGCGTTGAGAACTGGATCGACGCCATCCGTCTGGGCGAGGGTGCCAAGAAGAAGCTTCCCGAGGGCGTGGTTGTCGAGGAGGTCGAGACGCCCAAGGAGAGCGCCGAGTCTACTGCGGCTACAGAGCCCACGCCCGAACCAGAGACTGAAGCTCCCAAGGAGGCTGCGTCTGAGCCCCCTACTGCGCACGACGAGTTGTAAACAAGAAATAGGCTTGCATGATGTTGTTCTGTACGCATGATTAGCTGGAGTTGTACCATAGCAATCAGTAAGGAATCTGACCGTTCATAAATATTATACTTCCCACCCGCGTGATGCGTCCATCCGTTGCAGCAGACCTCTATGACTCCATCTCCAAATCCAGCCCAGTTCCCTTCTCGGCCGTACCCTCCTGCACCATCTGCCTGCCCTTCTCCTTCACTACTCTATCCATAAACTGCCGTACCTGTTTGCAGCCATCCACGCCAACCGCCAGCATACCCTCCAGACGGCTGACTTGCACGCGACTCTCGCAAACCAGGACGGCCACGCGGTCCGTAAGGCCGAGTGTTCCTACCGTCAGGTACGGCAACTCCTGCTCCTCCTGCGTGTTCAAATCCAGCAGAGGATCCGCGCCATCGTCAGCAGCAGCATATGTTGATGTCGAGCCCGCAGTGCATGCGGCAATGTAGTCGGTCATGGGAATACCCGCATCAATCAGCGCGAGTGTCGAGGCATTCAGCAGCGCAGCCAGCAGAGAGCCGTCCTGCGACAGGACATGCAGCGAGATGGAGATGCTGCTGTGGGGGAAGAGATGGGTGTGGAGGTTCGCGGCAACAGCTTTGGCGACGGCAGCCTCGAGTTCTTGGTTGCGCCTGCAGAGACGAAAAACAGTCAGTCAATCATTGCCCCTCCATTCTCGCATCTCAGGTTCACGTCGGCACCCACTTGTCATTGCGACCGCGCTTCCTGCGGTCGACTGAGCTAAATCCGGCGACTACGATGTTGACATTGACGGCGGCATCTTTTGTCTGACCACCCGCGCCGCCGCGTCGCTGGGGTTCGCTCGGTCCCGTCACGACGCACATGACCTTGGTGTGTCCCATCTCGAGGTAGCTGGAGCCATCTGCGGCCTCTTGGGTGCGGATCTGGGCGTGCAGGCGTCGGAGCTCGTTCCAACGGCGGCCGTCCACGCGCAGCAGCGCCATGGAATATGTTGATGTGTCGAGAGGCATATTCGATTGATACAATCGTTAATTTCGGCTGGCGGAGGAGATGCTGCGAGCCAGGTGCTTTGCTGGGAAATTCGAGAGCAGACGATGTCGCGCGCAGACCAAGCCAAAATTTTGGAAAGCGTCAATCCACCTAAGCACTTGCCGCCTGCCACAGCCAAGCACCAAGTGGGATGGTGAGGTGGGGCCGCACGGCGTCGGTGTCGGTGCCCCGTCCTCCGCGATGCACGGGCCATTGAACCCCTAGAGCCCTCAGCCCAGCTCAAGCAAGAATCAAGATTCAAGATAGGCCCGCACTGTCCTTCCCCAGATCGCGGGGAAGCTTCCTTACCCTGCCCTGCAGCACCTGTGAGAGCTACAAGAAACGGGAAAGGTCTTGAAACTAAAGCCCGGGTGCAGCATGGATGGCGCAAGTTGATGTGCAGGCCACACGACACCTCGTCCGACCAGCAACCCATTGGCGGGATCCGAAAACGCGGGGTAGCGAGAGTTAATGCTGCACCTAATATCCGGAACGCTTCTGACGGGACGGTCCATCGGGGGAATCCAACAGACCACGAGACCCAAGCCGCGAGGTAGTCTGATCAGAAGAAGGAGGTTGTGCGGCCGTCATCTGTGTCGCCTGACAACGATCTTGTCCCCTTTGCGGGTAGATTTACAGGCGATCACAGCAGCCTCAGATCTCGTCACAACGGCAGATCAGGTACACCCGCTATTAGTGATAAATCATGTTTCTCGTTCCTCGTCATGCTACAATTACATACAATCTCGTTGCAAGAGAAGAATGCGGTCGACGCAGTGGTCGCCGTTATGATCCAGTTCAAATCCAGTGCTTGCATTCCAGCCTGTCCCGTGCCGTGCCGAATCCGTGAAGCCAGTCCCAGAGTTACGAGTGAATAAGAAATGAGAGCTTCAAAGTGGGTGAGATGGAGTTTCACCATCGTCATTACGCCATAACCAAGACCCCTACGCTGGACGGGTTGAACTCCGTCGGCGGCGGCACCAGAACCAGGTTGCTGCTGGGCTGGGGCTCATCGTCAGGTCCGTCGGTCCATCCTCGATCAGGGCCCCAGCGGATCTTGCGGTTGTTCGCCGCAGTTATTTCGAGGAGCCCTTTCATCATTGCGCCCGACTTCTTTACACTTGGCCACGCATCAAAGGTTACTGTGTCAAGCCAGGGCATCTCGTTCATGACCTCTGTAAGCAGAGATCTACAAAAGCCTTCGTAGAAGCCATCTGAACGGCGGAAGCCGTTGAAGATACCGTCGCTAGGGTCGCATTCGACCATGACCAGGAGTCGACGGACGTTGACGCATTGGTGTAGTCCTAGAGCTGGGGTAACTATCCATCCTCGTGGCGGCTTGCTCCAGCCGGGGCCAAGTCGCAGTTCCAGCGAGGTGATGTGGGATCGTGAGGTTGGTTTCATACGGGCCAGCAGCGGCTTCTTGGTCTTGAAGTACTTGCCGGGGTGGGTAGGAAAGATCCGGAACGAGCGGCTGCTGTAGAAGTAGTGAGAGACTTCTTGGTATATAGTACGGCAAACTCTCTGAATGCCGAGCTTTTTGTGGTATTTCTTATAATTGTCCGGATCAAGATCAATGACCTTGCCATCGCCCTCGAAATAGTAGTCGTACACCTTGAGGCGAAGTTCGGAAGGCAGTGACATGAAGGGGAAGGGTTTCGCCTTCCGTCTGGCCTTCTTTTGCTCAAGAGACAGTGCGCTCATGGGCAGATTGTTCACCTCACTATCCCAATCCGCTTCGGAGGCGTATGTCGATGGGTAGGCGGAACTGAGTGGTGTCGTAAGAGTCGACGAGATGGGCGTGGGGTCATGCGATGGGCCCACGGCCCGGGAGACCTTGACACGGCGAACCATCATGGCGAATTGCTGTTGCTGTCGGAGGGATCAATGGCGGATTTCAAACAGGATATCGGTGGCCCAGAATATCTTAGGGCGAGTCGTAGAATCGGTCGTCGATAAGGAGGACGGGAGTGGCGGGGTGGCGGGGTGGCGGGGTCTTTGTCGCGCAAGGGTATCTAGCGGCAATATGTGCAGAGAT
>JABGLZ010001140.1:90187-132303 GCA_014705045.1 Colletotrichum theobromicola
AGCGATGAGGTGCAGTGTTTAGGCGAGGCAGGTCAAGAGGCAGTCTGGAAGGACGCGAAGAATCACAGAGGGTGGTCCCATTGTGATCGTGGCATCGAACTTGGGGACCACCCTCTAGAATTCACCACGCGCGACAGCCATGGTGACGGTATGAAGAAGCGGGACGGGAATGGCTGTAATGGGTTGGCTATGGCGCTATATGTCGATCCGGCTGGTGATGGAAAGTCGAAGGATCCTGCTGTTCGAAACGACCACGGAGATGTAGATGGGAGAGGGAGTAGATCGGACAGATCGGGGTCGAGCTCGGTATATGTGAGGGGAAGAGGAAGGAAGACGAGGTGCGGAAAGTGCAACACCTCAGCTCATGCATGAAGGTCACTGCCAGAATACCAGACGCTGTTGGCACCAGAAAGACCGGAGACGAAGGCGCGGACGCTGGGCCGTGGCTGCAGCGCTGCAGGAGACGGGGACAAGGTTCGCACGTGAGCCCCTGCTGGTTTAATTGACTAAGCCTGATGAGCCGGGGCCAATCAGCTGAGTGCAGGCCAAGATGGAACGGCTTCTGCACCGAGAATGACCTCATTGGGCCAGACGGCGGCAGGCGGGGCTTGTCTGTGCCTTAGTCATTCAATGTCGGAGAACGGGTCAAGTTCGGCGATAAGCAGCGACGGAGGACGGTAGGAGCTTGGACCCAGGCAGACAGGCCCAATCACAGCTCCAAATTCAACAGAAACCTTCCCCGGCGGAGTGGGGTGACTCGCCAATGTACCCCTCCTGCGCGCTACGTAACTTTGCACCTGCCAAAGTGCTGGTCAGTGACCTTGACTTTCGGAGTGAGGTGGTGCTTCTTCTGTGCCTCTCAAAAATTTCTAGTGGCTTCGTCAGGAATATCGCAAGCCCACTCCACCTACTCCAACCTCGACAACGCCCACCAGGCTCTTTTCGTTGCCGGCGCATCACCTCCACCGCCCTTGGTTCCCGACTGACGGTTGATTCATCTTTGCGTCCTTACAACCTTGCATCCACACACACCGACATTGGCCCTTGAGACGTCATGCTGTCAAGGGCAGCTCGAATCGCGCGCCTGCAGCCCTCTGCAGCGCAGCTGTATCGCCCGGTCGCAACACCACTTACAAGACCCCAATTCGTGGCCGCAACATGGAGTAGAAACTTCGCCCAGCAGAAGAAGTCACAGAATGCCTCCAGATCTGCTCCCAAGCCCGCAGATAGCCAGAAGCCCGCGGACTCAACACCCGAAAGCACATCATCGAAAGCCTCAACCAACGCTCCCGATGCCGAAGCCAAGACAAACGCCTCCGATGCGACCGAAGCCCCCGAGGAACCAACACCGACCGGCCCTCTTCCCGATCTGACGCAGGGTATTCCGTCCACCCTTGCCTACGAGATGTCCGGCGCCACCAACAAGGCTGCCCTTGCTGCCATCGCCGAGGAGGATGCTGTCGCATCAGGTGGCGGCCGTGGCCGTGGAGAACTCCCCGACTCAGCATATGTCTCTTCCACCGACAGGAAAAGGCAGCAGCTTGCCAACCGCCTGTATCTGGCCTTCCTTGGTTTCACCGTTACCGGTGCAATCTACCTCGGCCGTAACTGGGACGATGAGGCTGATGCCAAGAGACATGCCGAGGACGCACCCAACGGCTGGGGATTTGGAGATTGGTGGAACAGAGTAAAGGCGCGCACAGGAGACTTCCTCAACTACTACCAAGAACCCGCCTTCGAGAAGCTCTTGCCCGACCCGGATCCGTCCTTCGAGCGCCCCTACACTCTCTGTATCAGTTTGGAGGATCTGCTTGTCCACAGCGAATGGTCTCGTGAGCACGGCTGGAGAGTTGCTAAGCGTCCCGGCGTCGACTACTTCCTGCGCTACCTCAGCCAGTACTACGAGCTGGTTCTTTTTACCAGTGTGCCCTTTGCTATTGGCGAACCCCTTGTCAGGAAGCTCGACCCCTACCGCTTCATCATGTGGCCCCTCTACCGTGAAGCAACCAAGTACAAGGATGGAGAGTTCGTCAAGGTATGTGTTCGTTCTGTATCATTTCTTCCATCATCGCTAACTCAGAAATAGGATCTTTCCTACCTCAACCGTGATCTGTCCAAGGTGATTATCATCGACACCAGCGAGGGGCATGTTCAGAACCAGCCGGAGAATGCCATCGTCCTCCCCAAGTGGAAGGGCGACTCTTCGGACAAGGAGTTGGTCGGCCTGATTCCTTTCCTTGAGTACATCCACACGATGCAATACGGCGACGTCCGCAAAGTCCTCAAATCCTTTGATGGCAAGCACATTCCCACCGAGTTCGCGCGCCGCGAGGCCATCGCTCGTGCCGAATTCCAGAAGCAGGTTGAGGCCAAGAAGAAGAAGGCGCCCTCTGGCATGAGCCTGTTGGGAGGTATGCTGGGCCTCAAGCCCTCCAACATGAGCCTCATGGTCTCACCCGACGGTGAGCAGAACCCTCACGAGGCTCTCGCCCAGGGCAAGATGCTCCAGGATATCGCCCGTGAGCGTGGACAGCGCAACTACGAGCTTCTCGAGAAGGAGATTCGCGAGAACGGCGAGAAGTGGCTCAAGGAGGAGGCCGCTATGCAGGAGAAGATGCAGCAGGAGGCCATGCAGAACATGATGGGCTCTTTTGGCGGCTGGTTCGTGAAGAGTGACGACTCCAACAAGAAGCAGTAAAAGGGTGGAAATCCCAATCAAACCAAAGCTAATGAGCACAAGCTGTGCGTTCTAACCCTACACGTTTCTTCTCTCCTCTTACCAAAACTACTTGTATTTGTATTATCGGGGCGGGTTCCGGCGATGGAGAGGCGCCACAACTTGCATATAGACTTGACGACGCGTGGGTCTGCGCATGTACGAATCTCTGTATACTACCCTTACCTCTAGGCAACCTTGGAGAAGCTGATGCAGCCAGCTTGGTGCCTATGTGAAGATATTGAGTTCTCCGACACTGTCTTCGTTCACGATGCCATGAGACTTTCGAAGCGAGTGTATTTGTTCCTGAACATGACGAGGAAAAGCACGCCCGATGCCACCTTCGTCTGATTCGTCTTGTACCCTCCGCAAGCAGTCATCCAATCCTTGCTCTCTAACTGATTCTCTGGTATCTGGTATCTGGTATCTCGACGTAAAATGACTCCTCCAAAGACATCCTTAATCTCCTGAACATTCGTTCTGCCCGAACTCTCTCGCAGTCTAAAGTCTTGCGTCCTTGGGGTCCCATCCACGGCGTTTACACTCCTCGCAATTGGCGTTCGTGTAGCATTGGAAGCGCCTGATATCTAGTTCAGCGTCAAGGTTCTTTCTCATGATGAAGTCGGAACTTACTCTGCTTTCGGGACCTTAGCACAGTCGCAGGATGCCGTGCACCACTCAATGGTCACCTGCCGGGGCAAGATATTCCCCGCGGACGTGAGCGACTCGGCGGCATCTTGCGCGGCTCTAGTGTCGACCTTTGCGGTTGGCGCAGCGAGGCCGAGGCCGGCAACAAAGGCGAGGATGGTGAGATGGGAGATCTGCATGTTGATGGTGTTGAGAAATGCTCAAGTCTGATGGTATTCTCGGGAGTGAATCGAATGTCTTTAGTATAGATGGCGTAGAAGTGATGATGTAGGCTGTAGTTCAACTTGTAATGTGTTTGGATGTCTTGATGTCTTGACTGAATTTCCAATCTCAATCCGGATCTTGCTCCAGCTTTATATACCCTTTTGCTGAGAGTAAAGAGCAATCGTCGGACCCCAATCTCACTCAGCCTGGATTATCGCCAAGCGAGGAAAGGATCCCTAGCTTCTCTCTGACCTGTCACCACCTCATCACCTGTCCGATGTTTGCTTCAGCGTTCAGCGGCCACCAGCAGCTCAAGCCTCTATTCCAAGACCTCGTGACGGCTCAACGTCGACGACCTTGGCGATATCAACCCACCCCAGCCTGGGGCTCGATCTGAGCGGCGTTGAAGACGGATGACAGGCTTGAACAAGATTCCGATAGCGCAGCTGTCCCGTGGCGCGCGGCAGTGTCGTACCAGGCGTACGATGCAACTGACAAACACATGGCGGGGTAGCAATTGCATGCATGACAGACAACTTATAGACGCGAGCTCTGGGCCCGGTATACAGGGCAACCGGTAAGGGAGAGAGGGAGAGGCCCATGTCAGATGTGCATATTCTACTTCCATCGCCCCCAGCTCGTGCCGCAGAAGACCTCGCTTGTGCGACGTGACAAAGAGGCGCGCTGAACCGGGGGCCAGGCCCGTGAAGCAAATATCCGGTTGGCATGAGGTGATATTGCACATCCACACATACAGCTCCAGCCTCCCTGCTCGGCAGCGGAGGCTTACCGGCCGTGGCGCAGTAGTCCACGGGCTCTCACAGAGTGGTACGGGGAGCACATGGCCGGTGTCGAGACATGAGCGGGAGTGTTGAGACCTTGCCGCGGTTGGCCAGGCACGCTGGGTCATTTGGGAAAACATTGAGCTGAGAATTGTTACCCCTCACATGTGCTCGCGAGCTACAGAATGCGCACACAAGACGTTCAAACGTTGCTTCCTTGTCTCATCAGCGGTGAGAGATTCAGCGTGTGAAGAGAATGCGACGGGGCTGGCCGATGTCACGAAGAGGGCTGCGGTGCTGCATCAAAACGGCGAGGTCCTGGAAGCACAAGATAGCTAGGGCTCGGCTACCGAAGACAGGAGATATGGAGGAGCTCTAGAATGATGCTACGAGGCACAAGACTTCGGAGGCAGGTACGCTGACTTGTGTAGAACGCTGGTAACATATGATGGCATGGGTTTGCTGACCCAAGGGCGAAGGAATGTGGTTTGAGGGAAAACACGCCAAAGACGGATTGCAACGCAGGCATGAACAATGTGACAAAATGAGGTGCTTTACTAAAAATATGAGACAGGCGTTGCCCTGCCGGGTATTTGAGCAACACGAATGACTACGATGATTTGGCCTCCCCGTTCTCTACCGGTTTCTTCGCTTCACCGTTGGAGTGCACCGCGCCATTCGGAACAGTGCCGTTCGATTTTGCAGATCCGTTCGACTTGACCGGTGATGTTTGCGGCTTGTTCGCCTCCGCGACGAGCAGAACGATGTAGGCGACGATGCCAACAATCGCCGCAAAATCCAAGCTGTGGACGAACCACCAAAAGTGCTGCGTACCCAAGGCGCACGTCGCGTATTCAAACTTCCAACTCCATGTCTCCTCGTCAAACCAAGCGCTGAGGAGTCCCGCATTACCGCCGAAGTCGCCCATCATGCTCCTCACCGTGATCTCTCTCAGTCCCGGCGCACCAGGAGCTCCGACAGCTCCCCGGCCTTTGGCGGTCGGCCAGCGTTCAACTTCCCACCTTCTGTCGCCGAGCTCGCCTTGCGTCTGATTAATGTAGTGATACGTGTCACAACCCTCGTGATCGTGACCATTGAGGATAACGCCCCGGCGACCTTTCCCGTTACCGGGGGCATCCGGGTTGCCGCTCATGCCAAGAAGGCCCTCCAAAAAGCCCTTGCTAGCGTCGTAGGAGAGTAGGTTCTGTTCCTTGACCCCACCGCCATCGTGCTCGCCATGGAAATCGAAGAAGGGCGAGTCGACGCAGACGCCTTCGGGCTTGTACAGCGGGATATGGGTCAGGATCACGGTGAAGTGGCCGTTGTACTCGACAGCCGCCGAGGTTTCAATGATTGAGTTGATGAAGGCATAGGTTTGGTCCTGCAGCGAGGTGTCCTTCGCAGGTGTGTCCAGGTTCATGTCGTTCAAGACGATCACGCGGATCTCGGGAGGTAGCCGGTCGGAGTCGGGGTTTTTCTCGTCGTCCACCACAGTAGCATTGAGCTTTGGGTCTTCAATAGGAAGCTCGAAGCGTAGTTCGTAGTTTGCTTTGCCAAACAGGCGTTCGAAACGTCCAAAGCGGTCCTGGTTGATATCGCCAGCATAGCCAATGTCGTGGTTGCCAGCGACGTTGATGACACGACGCGACCATACCGGGGATGGCTCGCCAGACGGGGAAAGGTAGTCTGCGAGCTCATACTCCATAGACGGGTACGCAGCTACATCGTCCGGGACACGCTCGGTGCCTCGCATAACGCGGTCCCAGTACCGGCGGCCACGGCTCCGGAATTCTTCGATGCCAATCCATTGGCTACCCAGGAGGTCGCCAAGCACAGTGACGTGGGTAGGGCGAGTCCACCATTGTACGGTTCGGTAAATATGGGCAAGGTAGAAGTCGTTGCCAAATATGTCTATCCGCTTGCGGATAGACTCGAGCTCGTTGAACACGTCCTCGAGGAAGATGTCAATCACATCGTGTAGCGACTGGCGGATGCGCTGCCGCAGCGAGTTCGGTTCTTTGAAGGTCACCTGCGACCACCAGCTCCTCGCGTGAGGGAAGGCCGGACCAGGAATCCTGCGGATGGCGGTGTCACCCTCGAGTTGGGGGTCGCCCAGCGCAAGGAGTCTGAAAGGAGCGGGTCGGGAGTCTGTCGATCGGAGGGGGATCGGCAAAGGGAGGTGGTGTCGTGCAGCTTCGATGAAGGCAGCCTTGCTGTCAAGCTCGACGTCGTTGCCGCCGCTGCTGCTGGTGCTCGGGGCGACTGGGAACGCGCAGCCGAGAAAGACGGGATATAGATAGAGGTAGAGGGTCGACGCTATCGCCAGCGGGATGATCAGGCGGAGGCCATGGCGGAGGATGGCCACGAGGGACATGTGGCTGGCAGCATCAGCAGAGGTCGGCGGCGACTCTGCAGCTGTGGTTATGACGGTCCCCCTTTTTTCGTGGGGTTTGGTGTCGTGTTGTTTTCTGGGAAGAGGAAGAGAGAAAAAGTTGAAACCCAGAGCTCCTTTGACATTTGACACTGCCTTGCATGTCTGGAAAAGGGGTCCAAATGGGTACAGTGAGGTCTGCCCAATGATCTCACTGTGTCTGGGGTCGGCCAGTGGAGACATGCAGGCCCCTGTCCGCTGTATTTTTCTAGCGATCGCGGTCCAGACCACCGACGTCATCTTTCTCGGCACTGTGCTGGGCTGCTTGCATTTAGACTCTGGGGAGTGTCTTAATCTATTTCACATGAGGTCATGAATGCAGTTAGGATGATTCGTTTGGTAATTATGTTCCAGTGATGATATCTGAGCTTTGCGTCGCATATTTATTCAGGAGTACTTTGTGAATTACAGAGGAAGAGAAGGATATAGATATTTCTGGTTCTCCAGGGCAGATATCAACTAGACAATCACAACGATCATAGTAGAGATTGGAAAGACGACAGGGGTAATAAGTATAATTGAAATAACAAAAAACAAATAGAAGTAGAGGTGTTATAGAGAGATATAGTAAAACTGTCAAACGCATATAGTTCGCCGCCAGGTCAGCTGGAAGCAAGGTATCTGCCCAGATAGTAGAACTTGAATACATGGTGCTGATACAAATGTGCCCATTCAGTGGCCAAAGTCACATGGAAAATCAAACTTGGCGTTTGATGAGAGACAGCTTTTATTGAATATGGGCAACACAATCAAGGAAACATGGCCAATCAACAACGGGGCAAGTTCCCTCTTTTCTTGTTCTCTCATACGCAGTTCCAACCACGCATCATTATCGAAAGTCACAGCCACAGTCCTGCAGGCTGGTAGCTAATATAAGCATTTGATGCAGCATTTTACGCGTTTTCCTTACAGCAATTGATTGGATGCTTTTGTGCACTAAGATAAGCATGTCACCAGGTTTGCATTTGGCTGCTACCTATGTTACGGGAGTTCACAGCCTGATTTGATTATATGAGAGGTCACGCGAAGTCTCAAAAATGTTCTGACATGCCCACTGGCCTATATATATCCCGCAGGATGCAGAGCCTATTTTCTCTTCGTATCTGTATTCATAAGTTTATGTGGCCATTTGTTTTCCCCGGACATCGGCTTTGGTACCTGCTCTACGGTCATTCGCACGCTCTGCTTGCCCCAACCCAATCATGACAACAGACTGGGTCGAAGAGTGTTTTGACAGGCCGGCAAGTATTGAGAACCCGGATATCGGGGGCATCGGGGTGAGTAGAAATGCCCAAACATGATTGGACGCCTTTGGGTCCGCCAGATTCAGAGAATAAACCCTTCGAGTCCGGGAGCGAGTACAACTCAAACAGCACCCTCCGATGAACATCAGCTACTATCTGTTCGCCAGGATGCTGCGTACGCATGCCACGGGACCATAACTGGCACACCAGCAGGCAATCCTAGCTCGGTTGAGCTACCGACGTGGACCCAGAAGCTTCCGAGTCCCAAATTAGTCTCATTCCAGTCCCAAATCTAGACGCAGAATTACAAGCATCGTCACACTCGCTCTGCAAGCTTTTACTGCGACACAGGGGCGATTCAACAAATCAACCATCTCTGGAGCCAGAACAGCTCAAGGCGTTTCTTCATGACTATTATTGCAATTCCAGGTGGATGAAACGAATCAATGGTTTCAAATGCGCTCAGCTGTTTGTGTCAATAGGGATTTTTATTCTCTTTGTGGTTGTAGCTGATCAAGCATTCCTAGGGCTATTTTATTGTCTACCACAAACGTTTTTCAAGCCTCCTTTAAACTGCGGTTATCTCCTAATCATGGATCTATGCCTGGATGGAAAGAGAATTTTTCAAGAGTTTTGCTATCCGGGCGGTAGTTTCTGGCTGACCGGGCGGTACCCCACTTATCTGAGCCAATCATACTTACAGAATTAATTACGCAGCCAATCAAAGATTGGATCGCAGCTTTCTGCGCGATCGACTCCGCGCGCGCAGTCCTCAATCGCATCGTCAATTGCGCGCGAAGTCGTTAATTGCGTGAAGTCGTCAATTGCGCGAAGTCGTCAATTGCGCGAAGTCGTCAATTGCGCGAAGTCGTCAATCGCATCGTCAATTGCGCGCGAAGTCGTTAATTGCGCGAAGTCGTGAATCGCATCGTCAATTGCGCGCGAAGTCGTCAGTTGCGCGAAGTTGTCAATTGCCCTCGAAGTCGCAGGCCAATGGGATCGCTGGGATGGCTAATAAGTGGGGTACCGCCCGGTTAGCCAGAAACTACCGCCCGGATAGCAAAACTCTATTTGTAATGCGGCTTGGCCACGAAGCCATAGCAAGCCAGGTCGTCAAAGATGTCCTCGTCCTCGCGTTCTTGCGCATCAAAAACCATTTCATGTGTTGGCATCCATGTCTTGCCCGTCCTTGGCCGGTCCCGCGCCAGCTGCGCCACATCCGCACGCGCATAATGTCTGTTGAACGGGTTTAAGTCCATGGGAACTTCAACATGACGTGTCCAGGTCTGCGAGGTGAGGTTTCTTGGGAGGTCCCCATTTATGCGTGTAAGGATCCCCTTTAGTGTGACCTCGTGCCAGGGCTGGATCTTGATCCGGTCGAAATTGGGTGACCAATCTGGGTGACCGGGGCGTCGGATACCGGCTATCGTGTGCATGGCCGAAAGAATGCGCTTGTTTGCCTCGATGACGCGTTTGTGCGCGACGGAGCCCGGGACGACGTCTCTCTCGCCGTTGTCGTTCTCGTTTAGCCATACGCGGCGGAGGAGCTTGTCACACCATTTAGTGAATTTTTTAGGCGAAGGACGGAAACCAACCGGGCGGGCCGGTGTTGCGTGAAGACCTAGGATTCTGTAAGCCAACTGGACGTCCCCGTTATCAGGCTTGCATCCTAGGATCTCCGGTACAGTGGGATACACCTGGGGTTCGATCCAAACACCTGGTGGGTTCGGAAAGTGGATGATATTGGCCATTCTGGAATGATTGGAACTTTTTGGAAAGATAATAGAGGTTGAGATAAGCTTCTTCTCGGGGCGCAGTTGTCTCTTGGACCTTTTGTATGTTTCTCATCTTGATCGGATGGATACATCAAGAAGACTTCTTTTTCGATACTGTTGATGACTATTGTCATTTCTTTGAAGATTGTTCACTTTGTAGAGAAGAGATGTGAAAGAGCCCCGTAACAGTAGCACAATGAAGGACATAATTATCGCTATGTCAAAGACTCAAAGATATCAAAGTGGGCTTTGCCTATTGTCCATTCGAAGAAGGCACAATAGCCTTTGTCTACGGCCACTCTGTCTGAGCAAAACAGCGCGAAATGTCGAGTCTCATCACTAGTGGCTGTCGAAGCTTAAGTGTTAGACCATTAGAAGCATTCATGAACCAGTGAAAGTGCATGAGGTTGTTTGAATGAGGCAGGCCACCATCCTTCCACTTAACTTGCCACACACCAAGACCAGAAAAAAATCATCGAGTAACAGTGCAACCAATGATATATTTCTCTAAAAGGCGCCTCTATCCCAGGCACGCCATGCTAACTGACCCCGAAAGAAAGAACAAACCACAAGCCCGAGCAATCTTTCTCTCTCCGCTGTCCACGAACCCCTTCTAGAAAAATAACAGTCCAAAAAATGTCTTCAAGGGGCGGTGCACCCATACTCCGTGACAGTCTTTCGCAAAGCGCGGGTATGAAGGGAGGGCGTAACCAAAAGCAGAGCGCAAAAAAGAAAAAGAGCTCATAAAGAACCCCCCAATATCTCCATTCCCACCCCTTTCCTTGTCTGTTTTTTCCCTGATGCATGGAAGAAAAAGAGGTACCAGTACACGATATAAACCAAAAACTCCGGGAAGCATCATGACGACGATGGCTACTCAACCCCCCGGAACGTGGCAACTTCCTATAGATTGAAGATGGAGGGTCTTATGGGGTTGCCTACCGCCGCTTATTCGGGCTCACTCCGCCACTCTCGAAGCTCAGGTCAACGCTCCAGAGCGAATCCCAGACCACGCTCCTCTTCGTCGGGCTCGAACTCTCCCTGCTCATCTGGCGATGGAGTCTCTGAGGGGATCTGGCTTTCTAACCGCCGCGCAAAAAGCGGAACGGGTATCAGCGAGGGGCTGCAGTTTTCACGGTCCAACGAGGGAATCGATCATGTTTCGTACCTCGGGCGACCTGGGCCTCTCCTCGGACGGGCCCTCGGTCTGCGGCGAGCTGGCTGAAGCCTGCCCTTGGTCTTGTCCATTCGACGACGGTCCTGCCAGTCCCCCTTGCGGCGGGCTTGTCCCAGTGGGTGTCTCAGGCGCGACGGCGCGGAGAGAATTGGTCTCGCTGCCCAGCGCACTACCCTTGAGCAACGCAGCGCTCCCGGCGCCGACGGCGAAGGGGATGGCCTTCTTCGAATTGGAGCTGCTCCGACGACTCTCGAGACTCTTACTCAGAGCCTTGCTGACGCCCTCAATACTATTGGTGCTGATTCGGTGCTTGTCCTTGCCGTTCGCCTGCGCGTGGGTGTGCATATCAGCCATGGCCTCGACGTTGTTCGTAGCTATCGTCGACTTGCCCAGACCAGGTGTCGCAGGCGCACCCGGCTTGTCTTCGTGAGCGTCGATGAGATACCATCTCAAGCCGTCCGACAGCTGGAAAGGATTATCGTCATCTTCGCCGTTGACGGAGTCGGTTTCGGCCGGCCTCGTCAAGCTCTTGGAGAGGTCCACGACGCGTTCTTGGATGCGCGTGATGCGAGCGACGAGCCACTCGCGGGAGCGGAGTCGATGGGCGTCGGTCTCACGCAGGAAGTAGTGAGGGAAGCCGACGTTGAATGCAGCCCAGGCACCAGCTGTCTGGTTCCTAGTAGGCAGGAAGAGGGCAAGGTCGCCCTCCTTGAAGTGCTTGAACGCAATCTTCTCGTGAGAATCCCTCTGCAGCGTGTGTGCCTTTTCCCTGTAGGCACGCGCGTCGCGCTGGAGCTTACGAGCTAGGTGCTCGACGTCCTTGACACGTCTGTAAACCGTCTCAGCGAACAAGTCCATGTCAAAGCTACCCAGCTTGGTCATGAAGGCCTCGTATTTCTCGGACTCGACATCAGCATCGCTGCCGTTCATCCAGTACAACAGGTCTAGGTCGGTGCTATCGGCCAGGGTGCGACTGGTGAGCATGCCAGAACGGCGTATCGTAGACAGGCTTGGGTCGGAGGAGTCGTTGACATTGTGGATCTGGCTCATGGTTCCCCTCTCGGATCTCGGGACCTTTTGGATAGTCATTGTAGATTCTTGGCGAGTGACCGAGAACCCGAGTCGCTCCAGCAGTCGACAAAGGCGATCGTTGTGAGAGTACAGACGTTGAGTCAAGTCCTTGGTCTTCTCTGACCTGGCGTCGAAGTGGCCAGTGACGGTCGAAAGCTTAGCCTGCGAGACCTGCAACTTCTCCTTGTAGAGACGCAACTCCTCCTCCAGGCTGCCCACTTGAGACTGCCTAGAGGCAAGCTCCTCCTTGATGGAGGTAATGCGCTCTTCCTCCTCGTCAAGCTTCTTCCGCAGACTCTCCGAGCCCGTCTCGCCGTCAGCAATCTTGGCTCGCAGCTGGTCAAGCTGCTCTCGGCTCTCGGCGGCCTCTTGCTCAAGGGCAGCCACTCTGGCTTTCTCCCCGTCCAGATTGTCCTTCAGATGTCTCGAGGTCTCTTCCTCGGCGGCCAGCTTCTCTTTAGTTTCTGCAATTTCCGTCTTCAGGCTCTTGACATGTTCTTCGGCCTGTTCGAGGTCGGCCTTCAGGATTGACTTGTCGTTGTCCAGGGTCTTCAACTTGGCAGCAACGTCGGTAGCCTTATACACGAGCGCTTCAATCAGATCATTGAGGTCTTCGGTGGTATCGTCGTTCGGCGAGAGTTGATCATGAATGTCACGAAGAGCCTTGAGCTGCGAGTCAGCCGTCTCTTGAGCAGAGCTCAGATTCTTCGTCAGCTTCTTGGCTTCGTCGTTCGCGGCCTGGAGCTGCCTCTCGAGAGCCTCGTTTTGCTCCCTTTGCAGGCGCGCCTCATTGCGAAGGAAGTCAACCTGGCCCTGAGTCTTGAGGGCGTCATCCTTCTGGTCCTTTTGCAGGCGATCGATCTCGGCCTCCATTTCGTGCATCCGCTCGATGTAGGTGGCCTTCTCGTTCTCCCTAGACTCGCCAAAGTTCTCGATGTCGTCCTCGGTCTCCTCAAGGCGCGCCTTAAGCCCCTTAATCTCGTTTTCGAATGATTTTCTCTCGACGACGAACTCCTTCTGCAACGCCTCCATATTTTCAAGTAGCTCCTTCTTGGTGGCGTTGGCCTCTTCCATCTGAGCCCTGGCCGCCTCCACCTGGGATTTTGCGTCGTCCACCCGACCCAAGACTTCGTTGTGCTCCGTCGTCCGGGTAGCGAGATCCTTCTCGAAGGCGGCAGTCTTCTCCTTCTCCGCATTGAGCTCATTCTCGAGCTGCTGGATCTTCTGCAGCAGAGCCTCAGAATTGCTAGCTGTGCGGCGGCTGTCTTCTGGTGGCACAGATCTGATAGAGTTGGTAGAGTCATTCCTCTCGTGACCGAACAGTCCACCGATGCCAGGACGAGAGGCTTGGCTCTGCCTATGAAGCAAGTCCTCCAACCTGCGCACACGACTTTCTGCAGTCTTGAGCTTATTCTGGAGCTTAGTGTTGTCATCTCGAAGCGTATGGTTCAAGTCGTCGTCACCACGAATCATCAGGCCACTACGCCCGAGTGCGGCCTCGTGGACACTTCCATTCTTGAATGCCTTCAACCTCTTTGACTGTTGCTTCGTAGGGCTGCTCAACTCGTTGACCAGCTTCGTCACGTCCTCGATGATCGCCACTTCAGCCTGCTGTCTCTGGAGATGTTCCAAGAACTCCTCAAGGTCGCGCTTCACCATGCTAGGCCAAGGCTCCTCCTCTCCTAGCAAGTTGACCTCCAGACCAAGGATGTTTGCTTCCAAGTTGTCGCGGCCATACATACTGCCCACCATCTTGTGCCACTTCCTTCGTCTCTTTGATTCCTCGTCCTGGAACAGAGCCATCTCGTTGGCGAGTGTCGATGAGTCCGTCTTAATCTTGTCGGACCACTCCCGGCGGCGGATCGCCTCCGAAGCGAAGGAGGCATACATGTAGGGCAGCTGGTTGATGAGCCGCAAATAGTCGAACGTCGTCATGACATCCTCAGCCTGGTTCAAGACTGTAATCTGATTCTTAACGCTGCTGTGCATCGATGTAATCTCAGTAATGTTCCGCATAAAATCGACCGAATCCGCCGCGATGGTGTTGCGCGCCTCTGTGGCGTAGTGCAGCATGTCAGCCATCTCCGCAGCGCGTTTCTTCAAGGTGGGAATCAGACGCGACGTGTGGTTCTCTGCTGTCCGCGAGGCCTGCAGGACATTCGCCTGGGTGTCGGCATACTCCAGCATCGTGCTATAGTCCGTTTCTATCTTCTTGGCCACAGCCTCGATATCCTGGAGCAGTTGCGCTGCCTCCCCGCTTCTAGCCAAGGAAGACCGGCCAACAAGGTTGTCAAACTCCCCAAAGAGCCGCTCCACCCCGGCGTACATCTTGTCGGCCGTTTTGTCAAGGTCTGCCGCCTTGGCGCTGAACTTCTTCAGCAGTGTCGGCGCCAGCTTGCCCGACTTCCTTGCTGTGTCGAGATCGATCAGGTCCTCGAGCGTGGCCTGCTTCTTCTTCAGGTCGCGCGAAGTCATGAAGCGCACCATGGCGGCCGAGATGGGTACGCTCCGTGCCACCTCCAGACACCGCTCCCAGCTCTCCGCCAGCTGCTCGAACTCGCCCATCGACGGCTCCACCCACTTCTTGAGCTCCGTGTACTTTGGGTCGATCTGCTTGACACTAATCTCGAGATTGGTCACCGCCGCGTCCAGGCACTTGATCATGACGTCCATCTCTCCATAGCGGTCCTGCACCTCTGCGGCCAGGCGCGCAGAGTCCTCCACAATGCCGCGGGCCCAGGCCTGTCTTTCCTTATAGAGATCCTGCCATTCGGACAGCACGCGGATGTCGCCGATGTAGTTCGGGGCGTTGGGCACGGTGTAGCGCTTCGGGAGGGGCACTTCGGACTTGGGAGAGGAGGGTCCGCCGGGGGACGTCGGCGAGGATATCCGGATGTCGTAGACGTAGATCTCCGTCTGGAGGGTTGTCAGCTTGCGCTCCTTGTCTTCGAACCTTTGAAGTCCATTACCTCTTGATGTAGTGTCTGCAGCTTGACCGCCCGTCCTTGGGAAGTCAAAGCGACGACCTGATGCGCCGGAATCGACGTGCTCCTCGCAATCCACGCCTTCAGCTCATCGAGCCTAACACCAGAGAGTCAGTCTCTAGAAAGTTGCCTCGTAAGATACACAAGATGAAGATATCGTACGCGGCAAACTGCGTTGTGTCCACCTGCAGGCGCTGGCCCGTATGGGCAATCAACACCTGCGTCGCCATCCCGGAGCATCTCCCGGCCTCAGCTGCGATAGCTGGCCCGCCGCTCGGTCTCGGAGTATGTTGGCGAAGACTTCTGTAGCTCTTCTACCTTGTCTTGGAACGTTTGCGTTTCGAACTGCCGTTGCGGTACGCGGGGAACGACAGAGGTAGTTGCCTTGTTGTCGTCCTCGTCGTTGGGGCGCCGGTCGGAAGGATGTAGGACGCAGCGGTTGTTGCAGGGCGCGAGCGTTCGTTCCGCCGGGCCTCCAAAAAAGATGACCGCTGAGGCGCCCGGAGCTCGTGCAGGCTGCAAACCCGCTAAAAACCTTGGTGGGCATAGCGTGATGTCGCCTCGTGATCCTTGTTGTCATTTGATTGGGTGGTCTGGGGAAGAGGCTCACACTAGCCACAGATAACCTAACAATCGCGGCTGACTCGCCCGATAAGAAAAATCACCGGCGGGCAAGAACGACATACCAGCCACACTGTCATGTTTTCGGCTCCGGAGTTGCAATCCCACCCCCGCCGGATCCTGTGATTCGGGCGAGTTCAAGCTAAGAGTCGCGTACCGCGTTCCGAACGCGGGCGGACGATATCCGGGCTCACTCCACGGAAGCAGTCAACGAGAAGGGGGGCCGCATTCCCCAGCCCGATGCCATACACGCACATCGACGAACATGGATGAGCCTCAAACCCAGGCGACCTCACCGTCCAAACAGGAAGACGAGGTGCCACCCTATCTTTTGTCAAAAGACGAGCAGCGCGTTCTGGAGCTTTACGATGAGCTGCGCGACCTCGAGGTGAAGATTGCGCTCGTCAGGGCGCAACAAAGCTACAAACCAGGTACTTCTTCCCCGCTCATGCTCTGCTTATGAACTTCATTTTCTCATACGGCAAACCAGATTCTTCGGTTCTAGACAGCCAAGATGATGTACGCAAAGCGCAGGAGGATGCGGCCAAGGCGCGTGCTGGATGGCTCCTGAGGAACGACATCACCGATAGCGTCATGACTGCGAACCCCATCCTCAAAGCTGTGCATGGAAGCACACAAGCCACGCCCATTGAAGCGTAAGATTACTCCCACATTCAGCATATCTATTCCTCACGCGGACCTCATCTCATAATACCGCTATTGTTACCTTCGTGTGTAATTTGACAATCACATCACTAATACACCCCAGGGACCTCTTACCACACATAAACTCCCGTGAGACCTCGTCCGTCGCCCTCGCGGAGACATCAAACGAGATCCGCGCGACTCTCGACAAGCTTACCGACATCGAGGCTGAGAGCCTCCGCGTCGGCCGGCGCAACGTCGAACTCACCGCTGAAGTCCTCCGATTGGCGGAGGAGGCTGAGAGGCGGATGGCCGGCGAGACCGACGATCCGGCCGTGCAGGCCCAGATGGCAAGCCTACAGGTCGAGTTAAAAGCGAGCAGGCAGCGGTGGAAAGTCATGAAAGGAACTGCGAGTGCCGCGGTGGCCGGGAGCGGTGTCGACTGGGCGCGGGACGAGGAGCTGAGAGAGATAGTGTTGGATCCTGAAGATGACTGATGGATGAAGAGCCCGTGAATCGGCTGCGTCTCTGGCTAGAAGCCCCTCATCGGAATGGCCATAGTCGCAACGACATCTCACGATGGCAGCAGCATTGGTGGAGTCGGATCAAACGTGTGGCCTGGACCCGACGTATCGCGGACGTTCCGATTTTCGTTACCTCAAGACAGAAACATGCTCCATTGCCCGAGGCCAGATTGGGTTTCGTAAGGACGTGGTCAAGGTGGACCAGAGTCGGCTCTGATCCGTTGTCTACGATCGCCAGATGCACTGTACCTGATCTATGCAGGTACGGATGGTACGGGACCCTTGGAAAACTCGCGGCTGCGATTGCTCCTTTACAAGAACAGGGCAAACAGAGGATCCCAGATCACGGTGCTCGCCCTGCCCTGCGCACGATCGATCAGTCTTGCCTCGCCTCCGACTGCGCGGCACCGGCACTTCTGGCCTTTTCGTTTCCTAATCTGATGTTCGGCCCCTGCCGCCTCCACATGATCTCACCATTCAGAAGCTCGGGGGGGCTTGACAAGGCTTAGCGTGATCCTGGCGCTATGACCACCGCGAAAGTCACGTGAATTATCGCCCATCGCCAATCCGCCGGTGATGCGTATTGAAGATGTCACGATCTCGTTATAATGAATAAATTTCAAGAGACAGCCTCAGGATGTTGCCCGAATGCGCACGCGGAGGCGCTGACGAAATAGAGGCTTGCAGTGACAAATTTGAGTTATCTGATTGTATGCAGTAAGTAGAGCGGCACATGCGTCGGTACAAGCCAGCGCGCCACTGAGGGGAAGCAAGCGATATTTTCCCAGAAGACGTTGCAGAAAGTTTTCGAATCTTGAAGGCCAACGAAGGAGGGAAGAGAAAGAGAGGGAATAGTCAAGGAAACCACAAAGCGCGAAGGTTCGGGGGAGGGCAAAGCTCCCCGTCAGTCAAGCTCTGTCTTTGCAGCACCAGATCAGCCCGAACGGAGTGGAGCTGATTGGCGTTGGCTTACACTGCAACATGTACCTTACCTTACTTTCGCGTGCAGGTCAGGTTGTGAGAGTGGGCAAGGCGACTGACAGTGTATGGTTTAGGAGGGGGTGTGTGGGAGAGGTGAGAGTGTCCTCAGGAAGGGCGAAATTTGCCGGGGGAGCATCAGGTACAGCACAGTATCAGCAACGCCAAAGGTGACTAGCCCAGCGAAATTGCCTGGCCCCGTGTATCCGCTGCAGGTCGCGAGTACTTTGCGCACTTTGCTGGCCAGCGCGCCGCCTATCCCCTCGCCAGGGCCCTCTCTTGGTGCCAGCCAAACAGGGAACAAGCGAGCAAAAGCAAAATGGCTGGGCCCGGCGGGCTGTCTGGAATGTGCGGAACCGTCGTGCTCCTGGCAGACACGGCCTGTCTGGCCATGAGCCATGGGCCATGGCTCATGGCAAAGTGCTGGGCCGGCCTGTGAAGTTGCAGAAGTCGCCTGCATTGGCAGTGTGCATTGTAGAGGGGTCTCTCTGACCGTGTTTGCAGGCATGACCCAGCATGGTGCCTCGGGGTACACATGACGGCCGCACATTTCTGCGCATAACAAAGTATTCCCACTCTTCTCTCACTGCCGAGAGCGTTGCACTGCCTGGCTGCTTCGCCGTTCCTCGAACTGAGGAGCTCAGGCGGAGGCGTAGAGAGACCGAAATACAGCGAGGTGCGCCGACGACCTCGGCGTTCTGCTGCATGTACATTGATAAAGCTCCAAAAAAGCTAAGCACGCAACGCCCGTAGCTGATAGGCTGACAGGCCGACGACACTACCATTTGATATCATTCGCCTCGTTGCCTCTGAACCAGCTTGAATGGATAAACACTTATGGCTTTTACTCAGTTGTCGAGGCCAGTCGGTGGCCAGGGAATACCTAGGATGGACATTCAATCTGTGTCGTCTATTGTTAGCATCCGTATGATTCCAGCACGTGCTGAAGAGTGGCCTCTGGTTTTGAATAGGAAGAGGGGAAAGCTGTGGTTGTTGAAGCACCAGGGAGGCTGGGGAGTCCAGAGAGTACCTTCAGCCGGGGGCGAAAGTGATTGGGCGCAATTGCCCAAGCTGATTCCGGTCATGGTGGACCAGCTTCGAGGTACTTCACGGCATGTAGCGGTACATGGCATTCTCGTATGACGATACATGGGGCGTATGCATGAATAAAGTACCCGAGTTTCGTTTCGGCCATCTCAAGTGATCCCCATCAGTGATCAGTCAGTCATTGTGGCCTCCCGGTCTTCCCAACGTCGCATCTCCCTAAGGAACGGAGCGCTGTCCGTTTGGTGCAGCAATACTTACTTGCTGCAATCGATGCCGTCTCGTCGAACAGTCGAGTACTCCCGTACGACCATAGGGCAAATGTCTCTGTTTCCCTGCTGGATCGAGGCAGTGTGCCCTTGCAACACGGTAAATGTAGCCAGGATTGTGTCGTCAATGGTGAAAAGCAGCTGGGAGCCGCCTTGGGTTGCACGAGGCTGGTGCTATTGCTGCTCATGTCGCGGACGGAAGGTTTCCAGGTCTCGTCAAGTCGCGTCGAACCGCGGTGTGGATGCGCCGATGTGAGGTAGGAACCTCGCCGCTAATGGTGTTGCAGTTTGCGCTGCACGGGACAGCCACTATTGGAGGAGCCGTATGTATCTTGTCTAACCGCGTGGATTTGCAACCCAGGGCAAGCCTGGCATGGAGCGCTTGTCGAGAACTCTGCGCTGAAGTACTGGTGGACTGGGTGTGCTTTGGCAGACGATCTCATTAGTTGGTGTGATGATGATGGGACAAGCCACTTGAAGGAGGGGGAATGGGCAAAGTGTGTCGAGTGGTGTTTTAGTGTGGGCGAGATTGCGCAGCGACTTCCAGCAAGACCCGACACAGTGTGTGCGCGCAGGGTGTCTCGTTTCCTATGCGACGAGTTTGCAGTCATCTGTTTCCTCACCTCACACAAGCCCAGCTTAAGCTAGTTAGGTAGTAGTAGTAGTGGTGGCAGGCCTTGGTGTTTTTGGTGAGGATATCCGAATGCTGTGAAGGTTGTTGACAGAGGACGCTAAATGGAGGAGAAAGCCTCTGGACCATGAGGTCACCAGCATCCACAGCCCCAGCAGAGAGGAAGAAATCTGACGTTCTCTTGTTGTACACGGGTTACGAGGTACACCGTACGGTATGCCGTATTCAAAGTTTGGGTTGATAGGGTCTTTGTAAGTGACGCAGTCCCAAAATTTTAAACACACGAGATGCAGTCTCGTCGAGTGCCAGGAAGACACTGCTCACATTAGCCGAGTAACCTTGCCCCAGTGAGAAGGGACGAGAGCTGAGTGTGGAGAGGACGGTACGGCAGGGGTTGAGGCGAAGCCTGTTGTTGCTGATTATTGATTTGTGCCTCCGAGTTCCTCTGCGCGGCGCGGACTCTGCTGATTTCCCTTCGTCTAGGAGCAAGGGACCTGCGGCGGCAAGGCGACTTGCAAGCTGGGCCAACCTGCCTATCAGCAAGCCAATTGGCGGTAGGGGGCAAACTTAGCGCCGGTGAAGAAGAGGAATTGATTATGCCTGGCCGAGTCCTGGTTCAGTCGACGGTGGTAGGCGTGTCACTGCGGGTGCTTTCGGCCTGGAGGTGTCCGTATCCGCAAGGAGAGGTGAGGAATCCGTACGGTACGCTGCCATGGTCCATACCATGGCTTGCTTGGTTGAGAGGGAGCTGGACTGCAACTCGACCAGGTGAGGTATCCGTAGAGGAGGGTGCAAGTAACATGGTCTGGCGCAGACATTTCTGGGCATTGTGTCCGGGTTGTGAGTGAGCCGGCTGTTTTAGGTGATGCAGAGGAGCGAAGAGCAAGAATTATGAGTAACGGCCAAAGAAATCGCGGGTGCTGATCCGTGTAAGTGGAGTGGACGACCTGGAACCGTATGCGCAAACGAAGCCTCCTCCTCGTCCAGGCAAAGTGGTCAGTGACTGCGAGGGTCCATATGTCCACCCACAACTCAGGGCCAGCATCACCGGTAGCAGTTCCTCGTCCACAGCAAAGTGGATTAGACGAGACCAGGACGACGCCGAGGTGACTGGAGCGCAAAAGACTGTCCGGTGGCAGCGGGCTGCGGGATGCGAATTTGAGCTCCAGGAGCTGGAGCTGGTAAGGGAAGCTAGGATGGTCTGTGTGGATGGAACATTGTGGTTTGTGCCAGGTGCAGCGCAGTGCAGTGACGGAAGGCGGCGGCGAGTGGGGCCAATGGCAGAATACTGAACCTGCCAGCCAGCCAGAATCTGGATCTGAAAAGAGGGAAAATGGAAATCAGGTCGAAAGGCCGGTGTTGTGCGCAAGGAAGGCGGGATGCCTGGCAAACGGCAAACGGACGGACAGACATGGAGGGGAAAAGTAGGTACATTGGCCGGAGGCAAAGGGAAGGCGTGACGATGTAGCCAGTGCGAAAACCAGTCCGGAGCGGGAGATACAAAGCGCATGTACAGTACTTTGGTGCGGAGTTTCGCCCTCGCTTTGTACCTGTACAGTACCACACATTTATAGCAGCGACTGGCAATAGAACGCGGCAGGAGAGCAAGGAGGTGCTAGGCGGTGCGAGGGGGGAGGGAACGAGAGGATAAGGTAAGGTACAAATGGAATGGGCAGGAAAGACGGGACGGAAAGAAGAGTGGAAGAAGGCGACGCGAGGCAAGGCGACGCAACGCACCTCAGGTGGCAGCAGCAAGCACAAGGAAGGTGAGGCGGCATGAGGTAGGCACAGCTGCCACTTGCCAGTGCCAGTCGTGCCAGTCGTGCCAGTGCCCGCCTGTTGTTGCTCTTGCTGTTGCTCTCCCATCGCCCGCTGCTTCTCGCTGCGACTGCCGATTTCGTTGCCTCTGCCTGCATCCTGCCTCCTCTCATGTCTGTCTGTCTGCGCAAGCCCACGCCAGGCCATGTCTGGTGTGGGCAACCTACATAACGTACTGGTTGCGTGCGGGCACACACCGCGTACCAAGCATAGCCAGGCGCGAATCCATGGATGAGGGAGGTCCCTTCCCGTACTAGCCAAGGCAAGACGATACATGGCGCAAAAGCAGCAGCAAGCTGATTGACGGTCCCCCGCCTTTCCCTGACGGTACAGTAGGAAGAAGGGGTAAGGTAGGAAAGGAAGGGTAGGTCGAAGGAGCAACGCGACGGGAGAGGTACTTTCCCTGGTCTGGCCGGCCAGGAGGTACATGCTACACTACCCGCACCTTCCCACCATACCGTGCCTTCCTGACGGATACTGCGCGCTTTACCACGTAGGTACTGGCACGGCAGGTAGACTGACTTGCTTGCACTTGCACTTGCTGGAGGGGGTGATGGGTAAAATGGGTGGTGGTGGATGGGGGAAGGAAGGGAAGGGGACTCTGGACTCCTCTGGCTGGTCTTCCACCTCCCGCCGCCCGCGTCAGTCCTCGCCCTCAGGTTCAGGGAGGGAAGCTGCGCCCACCCATCCTGCTCTTGCTGTTTCCACGTCCACTCTCCTCTCTCCTGCCTCTTGCTCCTCCTTTTCCGTGTGTGCCCAGTCACACCCTCCCAGTATTTTCTCCCACCTGCTAGAGTCCTTTGCCCAGTGCGCCAGTGCGCAGTCCATTTTTTGCCTGCTGCACCCATTCAGCAGCCAGAACCAGCCCAGGCCCAAGGCCGCCAGACCAAGCAAGACCAAGGTGACCCCCTTCCTCTTCCCACAGTGCCACCCCTCGTCCCTACCCCCCAGTCGACCACAGAGTCCCAGACTCCCCTTCCCAGCAAAAACAAGTGCGAAAGGCGCGTTGCTGCCGCACAATCACTCCCCCATAGTAAAAAGGCTGCTTGGCCCTCCCCCATACGTTTCCCTCCCTCTTCTTTTTCCCATACAAATCTCCCACCCAAATCCTCCTCCCATACAAACCACTCTCTCGCAATACACACATACGACCAGCCTTTGCGCACCTTACTTGTGAGTACTTATCGCGCTCCCAATCCACCATACACTTCAACATCACGCCTATATTCAATACACTCTACCTCTGGCGCCGCAACCGCTTCGAATAAAGTCTTTTGCAATTTGCATTGCACATATTCGCTTTTTTCGAAGTCAAAACTTGTGGCTTGGACAAGTTTGGCAGCGTGCATCCCCCTCCGCGATCTTCTTCACTGCTTGACCGTCCTTCCATCTTCACCCAAAAGAAGCTTGACAGCTAACGGAGCTTGACGCGTCAGACCCCGAATTCCACAACACCCTCTCAATCTCTTAGAAACCCTCTCAGGTATGCTTCACGATCTCATTACTACGACTTTAAGCTTCAAATCCCAATTATCGCGCGTTGCCGACCGCAATTGCACTGGCGACCCGTCACCACCCACGCCTGGGGATCCGCATCATTGCGACCCATCCGCGCAACACTGTATTGCCCAGTGCGCGACGCAATGTTACCGGGCCTTCGCACCATTCACCTGACGTTTTTCTAAAATCACCATACATCTGCCAACCTATTGCCAATCAGCAAACTAATCCCTTTCTCATAGACAACATGCCTAAGGCAGCAACCAAGCGCGGCGCGGCCGGCAAGGTCGAGAAGAAGCGCGGCAAGAAGGGTACGTCAAGTTCTACCCTTTCAGTCGACCGCGGTCTCAGCCATGGGCGACCCGAGTGGCTGGTCCACCACGGCTTTGGGCATCTCCAAGGCATCTGAAAGAATGCCCGAAGGATGTCCTCGGCAGTTGGCGACGCCCTCGCGGAACCTAAGGATGCAAAACCGCAGTCGTCTCTGCTCTACTTGCCCGACTATGTCTAACACTGGTCCAGACCCCAACGCCCCCAAGCGTGGCCTCTCCGCCTACATGTTCTTCGCCAACGAGCAGCGTGAGAACGTCCGTGAGGAGAACCCTGGTATCTCCTTCGGACAGGTCGGCAAGATCCTCGGTGAGCGCTGGAAGGCCCTCAACGACAAGCAGCGCGCCCCGTATGAGGCCAAGGCTGCCGCCGACAAGAAGCGCTACGAGGACGAGAAGCAGGCCTACAACGTAAGACACCCCCATGCACCTCCCTTGATGTGTTGTGCTGAAGCTAATTAGTCCTACTGAAGGCCGACCAAGAGGAGGATGAGTCTTCTTGAGGCTTTCGTTGTTTCTGTTGTATCTCGGTCTTTGGGGCGTTCAACTGCGGGTAATTGCTATTACTCTCGGAAGGTTTTCTTATGGTTTAGTGGGCAGGGAAGGCTCTCGTGTTGACCACATCAACTAACACGGAGCCGCAATGAAATGACGAACATCTTGATTTGAGAACTCCTGTACCAGTAACGAGTGGCTTCGCTTCGGAATCGAAATGTCACACCAGAGCAATGAAGTTGTGTACAAACGGTCATTGGCCAGTGCCCCGTGCTTATTCAATTTAAGGGTCGTTTCCCCGGACCCAAGGATCTGGATGTCCAGGCCCTATTTTCGGTCAACCAGTCAAAATGTCCTAATCATGTTAAAATGCCAGGGCATCGTATCGTGGGGTGAAGGGGAGGAACGCAGGCGGCAGGCCAATAGACAGCGGCTGGGATCGGCCTGTCCACTAATGCAGAGTGCACTGCGGCCGGGGTCGACCAGCCGTGCCGTCCGGGGGTCTTGGGCCGATGGACTTGGGTCGGCTTGTGTGGCCCGTGTCTGGCGCAAGCGGCATCGGGAGCCATGGAGCGAGTGCCGTGACTGGATCTGGAGATGGTTCAGGGCGAGGTGGTGGTGAACCGGTTGGCTTTTGTGGCTGCCGATTACCTTAGGTAAGGAACTTGGCAGCCCCGAAAACGGTGCAACGAGATCTCCACATTTTCCCGTCCGATCCATTGGGGTCAGGCCTCGGCGTGTTGAGACACTGAGACGTGGAGGGGCAACGGGGGCCCCTTCACTGAGGTGCCTGCATCCATCCAGCATCTCGCAATGGAAGGAAGGCAAGACTGTGGAAGGCCAGAGGTGAAAGCCTACCTCAGACTTGATGGAGGCTACCTCCTTACCTTCCCGGCGAACGTCAGGACCAGAGATGGATGCCTGATTCTGGTCAGGTTACTTACTGCCTGTCCTTCGCTTCCTTCGGTCCCGACCTTCATAAACCGGCAGCATCCGCAACAGAATCTCTTCTTTCGTTCTTTCGCGAAACCCTCCATCCCCACGTAATCGAACCGTGCATCTCCATCCACCGCGTCGCGGGTCAACGGAGCCTTCATGTCTCGACAGCCTCCTTCGCTAACGCGATGACAGATGATGTCGGCGCCGAAATGCTTTGTCAGCTAACCGTTACAACCTGCCAAAAGTTTCTCACACACTCATGGTGGCCGGCGCTTGTTCATGAGATGAACCGATCGATATGGTGCAGCTCCTCGCCCCAGGGCTCTGTCAAGTTGTCCCGTCATCCCGTCTTGCGCGCCAGACAGAACTACCTCGCATAGCTGGGAAGGAGGCTCTGCGCATTGCGCACCCTGCGCGAACGGTGCGAGTGAAGAAGCGATGGATGCCACATCGCATGCATTTGCGGGGATGACAAGAATCATAGTGCATCGACGACCAGACCAATATGGAAAGATATGGCATCGCGTTGCATCTGACCATGCATATGTCATTACTCGTCCTTTGCCACGATACTTGCCCTACCGCAGTCGATCTGATCTGTTCGTCTCTTGGGTTGCGTCTACGGCTCTCCAACCCGTCCAGTTGGATGCACCACTAGCAATGATCGAAACGGGCACGATGGCAATGCGACGCTGTGCTATTTTGCCCTTGAGCTCCGTTCTTGTCGACTTCTTCGGCGCGGGGTGCACACACGGGAACCATCGGCCAGTCGCTGTATGCCTTGGACAAAATATCGGCCATGAGCCAATTTCCCCCAGGCCCCGGAAGGTCTCTGCCAGAAGCAAGTGCTCATCTGCGTTATCCAGTTTATGCAAGTACTAGTCGCCCAAGCCTGAACCCCGCCGGCTCCGGCCCGGCCTCATTCGTCCGTCGCACCGTCTTGGACGTCTAATGCATGCAGAGGGGGAAGCATACAGGTCCATGGGGTCATCCTCAGCAGTCGTGGCATGCTCTGGCTAGTCGGTCGTCAGGTCAATGTGTGTTGAGCCCACACATTCTGCTTTGGCAGCAATCTGACAGACGTGCCCTACTTTCTTTCCCTACCTTTCGGCTTCCTTCTTCAGAGTCTCTTACGGAGCCTCTGCTACCAGCTGCTGGATCGTCGGTCCATTTGGTTTCGGTGTGCTTTTGTGGTTCCGCCTTGGTATATTCGGCGCGTGCATCGGTCAGTTGACTCGGTGCTCCGCAGTGATTGACATACAACGCCGTTGGCGGTGAAGTCATTGCAGGCTACCGAATGCCAAATTCAACTTCAACCAGCTTCCACCCATTCAAATCCAGGCAAAGGCGCAACTACCATTGAGACCCGACGGCAGGGCATAGACAACGTTCAATCGACTCGGGCGACCTTCTTAATAAATAACAGCCAGTGTTCGCCGACCACGGAACACTCGACACGTCAGATGTGATCAGCCTGTGTTGGTGTTTGGGTTCGCTCGTACTGCCGGCCCAAATACAAAGCGGGAGGACTGGATTCGGAGCCTGGCAGGGTGTGGTGGCGTGTGTTTCCGGGCTGGCCGTCGAAATCGAGACCTGCAGCCCCGAATCGCAATTGCAGCCGCCTTCCACCCATTGAGCGACCGCCTACCATTGTGGCCACGCATTACCACCAGAGGAAGATCATGCCGAGCACAGGAAGCGGGTCGTCTCCTCTTACTCCTCTTCTCTTATCACTATTCTGTCTGTCGTTATTCCTGGACAATATATCGTCAGACCTTGTGGGCTGCTCAGCATCGCTATCGTCAACCTTTCACACTACATGCCAACTTTGTTGATAACGACCGCACAATTCATCACTACAATACACAAAGGATCAAGAATCAACCGGACTTTCTACCGACAGCCAAGGGATCCCACCGAGCGATGAGGAGGTGAACCGCGCCATAATCACCCATCCCAGTCGAGGACGCCACCAAATCCGCCCAAAATGGAACTTAGCCTACAGAAAGCCGACTTTCATCTTCTTCGAGGATGCTGCCTCGAAGCCGAGCGCGCCGATATGGTGTCGGTGCATCTTGAAGGTCTTCGCCAGGCGCTACCGGAGACCTACGGCGGCCATCTCGCCATGCTTGTCGAGGAGATGCGGAGCAGTGCAAGGGTTCTCCGAGACCTGGCCGATCTATCCCAGATGCATTTCAACCGAGTCCCAGTACTACTCAACTACCTCAACATTGTTCTTCCGTGTCTGTCCAGAACCCTCCGCGATATCACCAACTTTTACGAGAACCGGGCGCTGAGCAAGGAAATGCGATGGCGGAAGATGTACCACACAATGACACAAGAAGTCGGCGGGCTGCCCTTGCCGCAACGCTTTCTGCTCTACAACCACTTTTTGACCAGTTTAAAGCAGCTTCTCATACGGTAAACCACGTCTGTGGAGGACGCCTCCTGTGGTGATGTATTGACATGAATGCAGATCGCCAAATTTCGATCTTAACGGCTTGGAAAACCTGCGAACGCGTATTATTGGACTTCGGGAAGCAAGAGGTCTTCGTAAGCGACTGCTTGGTGTTGATATCAAGTTTCATTTTACTGACATCCCGCCAGCCACTCCATCCACACAGCTCGGTCCCGTTCTCAAACCAGAAGTGATGATCCTGCCGACACTCCAAGATCCCGTATGTCACCCTGAAGTGGATCGATACTCTGCTGACGGGCACTCTAGAATGCGCACTGGGCTGAACAGATCTTCTCGCTCCCGCTACCTTCTCGGACTGCATTGAAGCATAACAGGTCATCGGAAGCTCGCGGCCAATTCGTAGCATGGGCCCAACTGAACATCCCGCAAGAGAGTAAGATGCTCTTCAGGCGGTACAGTGACAGATCGTTCCAATGTATGAGCCACACTGAACTCTTTTCAGACCGTTTGATGACGACCGTCTTTGCCTCATGATGTACCTCAATTTGGTGAACCAGACACCGTACATTGTTCTTCGCACGTTCCACCAGGGGGTGCCATGGTTCACCCACCGTGGAACCCACGAGCTTGTTATCCATCGGGAACATAGTAACGCCCTGCATCTTAATCGGTGGAGTCATGTGGACCGAATGCCGAAGTTGTGGGCTGGGCTGAGCTTTAAGACGTGGGAAGGTAAGTTGGCTTCAAAGTTCCAAAAGGCTTGGTGGCTTGCATCTGACGTGCGTTAGAACTGGTCCTATTTCACTGCACGTTCGTTTCCTTGAAAGCCAGGAACGCTCTTACAGTCGACATGAACGCTGGAGAGTTCAAACTTAAAGGCGAGGAAAGACTATTCCAGGCGTAAGGCTACATCCATCCTCAGGTCCTATGTCGGTCGAAGCTAACGTCTGCATCCAGCCAAATTATTGACGACGGCTTCAAGCACTCCTTGATAGTCTATCGTGACTCCGGAACCAAGGGTCTCCGTCTGCATGCCGCCGTATGGGAGGGCGAGCTCCGCCAATGCCCAGTCTGGACGGCCTTCGGTGAGCCCTCCGTCCTTTTATACCCCTCGACTCACTTCTCTTCCGAAAAACCCCTCTGTCCTCGCCCCACAGCTGGTGTATTGAACCTCAACTGACAAGCTCCAGTAACCCACCAGTCCGCGTCTCCGACCTGGCTCCAACGCAAATCCCATCACCGCTTATGGCTCAGGGACGTCCAGCTCTACGTCTTCTGCCACCGTTACCGCCAGCAGAACCAAAGAAAGGGACAGGCCGGCGCATTCGAGATCAACTTTGTTTCCGACGAGGGAGCTAAACGCTTCCGCGAAGTCTTTGCCCCCGCATCCGAAGACACGTCGGAAGCTTCGATAGAGGCAATCGAGGACGCGAAGTAGCCGTGCGAATTCCCGGGCTGGGACCGGACAGATGTAGGAACAGCCGCTCGATATATCCGACCACCGACCGACACCTCGTCGCCCGGCCAGGCCCGACACTCTACACAAACTCTAGCCGTGGTCCCCGATCCCCCGTTGTGGAGCTACTTCGTATTCCACCGTACCCACGTTCCCTCCCTCCTCCCGTCCCACCCGCCGACTCGCCATTTCCAGAAACATTCGTGGACCAGACAGGCACCATTCCCTGGAAATCCACCCTACCCAGAGAAGTGATTTTTTTTTGGGCGTTCTACGGTTGTCTGCGCGCAGACCGCTCTCGAGAACATGCCAGCCATCCATTTTTCTCTCTCTCCCTTCGCATACGTTTGTCTTCTCGGGTCTTCAAAAGTTTGGACTTGATGGAAATACCCTGGGAAGATTGATATGATTGTGTTGTTTTGTTGTTATGCTTTCTGTGTTTTGCAGCATGACATGAGCGTAGCGTTTCTCTCCTGCATTGCGGTTGACTGTCACTGCCTTGTTTTCTTCCTTTATTCTTCTTTCATTTCACATCTTTCCTTTACCTTTTAACCTCCTCTCTCATGTCTGTCTTTCTTCTCCTTTCAGTTATTTCGCAACCTGTGATGATGCACGACGTATGATAATGAAGATGGAGTAAAAAATAACAGAGAGACCCAAAGAAATCAAGTGTTAGTTAAGATTGAGCAACTGGGAGTATCACTCTGCACCAGTTCCACAATGTGACAAGCAGTATGCAACTATTAGGCTGATTTGATTCAATTTATGCTGTCGTGTACCATCGTAACATCATCCGCAGCAAACCAATGCTGGGCTTCTCTATACTGAAGCGCGCTTTTTTACCCCTCCTGCTTTTGTTTATCTGTTTCCCATCATACAACAACTTGCGCCCGCTTATGTCTTGACATCGGGCTCGTCACGGCCAATGAACTCCTTGAACTTGAGCAGGTCCGTGGCCATCTTGATCTCAGGCTTGAGGAAGTCCTGGGCGTCCTGGTCGTAGGTGGCGGGGTCGCTGCTGTGCTGCTCGAGGTACAGGCGGATGGTGGCGCCAGAGGAGCCAGTTCCGGAGAGACGGACAATGATGCGGCTGCCCGAGGAGAAGGTGGCGTACAGACCCTGGTTGGAGGAGACGGAGCCGTCGAGGTCAGTGTAGGAGAAGTTGCCGGCGCCGGTGACGGTGCGGTCTCCGACCTTGCTGCCGATGAAGTTGGGGTCGGCGACGAGATCCTTCAGGACACCGACGACCTTGTTGGCGCCCTCGCTGTCGACGTCCTCGTAGTCGTAGCGGGTGAAGAAAGTGCGGCCGTACTCGGTCCAGAAGTCCTGCTGGATCTTCTTGATGGAGGGGGTGACATCGGGGTTCTGGGCACCAATACCGGCAATGATGTTCAACCAGGCGACAACAGCCCAGAGACCGTCCTTCTCGCGGATGTGGTTGCTACCAGTACCGAACGACTCCTCACCGCAGATGGACAGCTTGTCGGCGTCGAAGAGGGCGCAGAAGAACTTCCAGCCAGTGGGGACCTCGTAGCAGTTGAGGCCTTGCTTCTTGGCGACCAGGTCGACGGCGCCGGAGGTGGGCATGGAACGGGCGAGGCCGAAAACGCCGTTCTTCTTGAAGTAGGGGATCAGCTGGGCGTGGTGGGCGATGATGGCCAGGGAGTCACCAGGGGAGACGAAGGCGTTAGCGCCGTAGATCATGTTGCGGTCACCATCGCCGTCAGAGGCAGCGCCGAAGGGAATGTTGTTCTTGTCGACAACCTCGACCAGGGAGTGAGCATAGGTCAGGTTGGGGTCGGGGTGGCCGCCGTTGAAGTCGGGGCTGGGGACACAGTTCTGGGTGGCGCCCTTAAGGCCAAGCTCCTTCTCAAAGATGGCAGTACCGTAGGGGCCAGTGACACCGTGCAGACCGTCAAAGAGGACCTTGAAGTCGGGGTGGGTCTGGAAGAAGTTGCGGATGAGGTCAAAGTCGAAAATGTCCTTGAGCATCTCAACGTAATCGGTGGTGCTATCGACGATCTCGACCTCGAGGGAACCGTAGGTCTTGGTGCCAATGGTGGCGATATCGACATCGGGGATGGAGGCGATCTTGTAGGATGTGAGGGTCTTGGAGGCCTCGTAGATCTTGTTGGTGACGGACTCGGGGGCAGGGCCACCGTTGGCAAGGTTGTACTTGATGCCGAAGTCGTTCTTGGGGCCTGTTGGAGACGTCTTAGCTTGTGGCAAATGGATCAGAGGATCGTGTATGCTTACCGCCGGGATTGTGGCTGGCCGTCAAGAGGATACCACCGGTGGCCTTGCGCTTGCGAATGACATGGCTGGCGGCGGGAGTGGACAGAATACCGTTCTGGCCGATAAGGAGCTTCTTGACACCGTAGGCGGCACCGATCTTGGCAATCAATTGGACGACCTCGGGGTTCCAGAAGCGACCGTCACCACCAATGACGAGGAAGGAGCCTGCAAAGGCGGTCTGTCAGTTTCGAGTGCCGTCACGACGCGTGGGAGTTTTGTTTACCCTCGACACCCTCGGGGATGGAAAGCAGAATGCTCGTAACGAAAGCCTCGCTGTAGTGAGGCTGCTGGAAAACGGTGACCTTCTTGCGAAGACCAGAACTATGGCATTGTCAGCGGTGCGTCTCGGTCGAGGATGCAGCGTGCGAGGTAGGAGCTATGGCGGGGTAGCAAAAGTTGGGGTGATTGGCGTTGGGAATATTGTCAGAGGGGAATATTTCTTGCTTGGGGTACGTACGTTCCGGGCTTCTGGTCCTGGAAGGGCTTGAACTCGACAGTCTGAACGTCCATGATGATATGCAATGCCACTTAACGATGGTGCTGGAGGAGGACGAGATGAAGGAGGAAAAGGAGGTTGTTGAGGTTTGGGTTGTCTTTGTAGGTAGGCAAAGTATGGGTTGAGCGTAGGTACGGCAACTCGAATTGACTGGGCCAGACCCGAGCCGACCAGGGGGCCATGGCCGGTCCAGGTGAATGAGGGGCGCTGGCCTGGGAAGCTTGCTGCGGTGAGGCAGGTGAGTGGCAGCAACAGTGAATCGATAGTGCGATACGATAGGCCAGGATCGATTTTGCTGGACAGTGGGGGTTTACGACTGTTGCTTGGCCAGTGATATCATTCTCAGCGTCGACGTGGGCGGGGTCGCTTCCAGCAAAGGAGGGGCAGCTCTGCTGAGAGGCCCCTCACCCCTCCACCCTCCACGTCCAGGGGCATCGCATACCGCCTCAGCGCGGGCAGGGAATGCACCTCTGGCGAATCAATGCGGGGCTGAGGAGCTCGTGTTAACGCACTGTCTTCCGTAGCCTCAACTTCGCTGGCGTTTACAGTATTCAATCATTTGGCTTACTGTAACTCGATTTGCTGTTGTAGACAGTGTTGGTTCACCATCTATCTGCATCCACGAGGCGCCTCTGTTGATGAACCAATTCAACTTTGATATTCACCGAGCAGGTGCATCGTCTACAGCAGGTTGTCTGCCCAAGCCTCATCCTCATCCGCCTCGGTCAACGGTGTCTCCTGGCCACTGCCGTTTCCCCGTCTCCATGTCAGTCCAAAAATGGCCTCCCTGTAGTACTTGGCTTCGGCAATGCTCTCGAGGATGTCCTCCTTGGCCTGGTGCAGCCCCTGCTTGACAGGCACATTATCCAACACCTGTGTCGGGGCCCACCGTTTCGCCGCCTCCTTGATGGAACTGACATCCAAGATGCGGTAGTGAAGGTGGTCCATGACCTTCCGATACGGCTCCTTGACCAGGAACGACCGGTCGGCATGCACGCTGTTGCCGGCTAGTAACGCCGTCCGCTTCTCCGGGACGTGCCGCTTGACGTACGCCAGAAGCTCGTCCGCCGCTTGCTCCGGCGTCATAGTCGACTTGATGACCGCCGCAGTCAGGCCGCTGTTTCCGTGCGTCTTGGTGCACCAGTCGTCCATTTGCGCCATGCGTTCTTCTGACTGGTGGACCACACAGCCCCAACCCTCGGGATCGACAACTTCCAGGTTGCCGGTCGTGATGATGCAGAAGATCTCAATGATTTCCTCCTTATCCGGGTCCAGGCCAGTCATCTTGGGAATGTGTTAGTGGGGTTCTGTTTGGCCAGACTGGTCAAACTCACCTCGCAGTCGATCCAGACGAGAGGACCGTCTGATGAGGACTGCATCTTGGGCGCGGGCGCTTTGGGTTTGAGAAAATCCATGATGGTGGCTTGCTGATTGAGTTCCTCACGGTGGATTCCGGGCTTTGGGTTGTTCGTGTGACTAAGACGGCCCTGAAGATATTCACAAAATCTCTTTCTGCAGTCTCCGTACTTGGGCAAGGTAGGCTCGGCCGAGAAGCACCAGATGCAGTGTGAGGTAAGGGTAGAGAGGAATTAGCAGGTGGGGTCGAACCAGGACAGCTCCAAACGGTGAAGTGTGGCTGCCCGCATCGTTACATCACTACGGTGGCGCACGAGGCATCTGGCGATCGGGTGGCAGCACCTTTTCACTGAATGTGACATCCAGTTTTCATGCCAGACCATGTCTCTCCCGACTCACCGCCAGAGCCAGTGCCGGAGCCAGAGGGGAAGCTACCACCCCGCCATCTCAAACGTGGAGCGTAAGGTAGCTTCATGCTGCGCTTTCTTTGATAAGATAACGGCTGATAAGATAAGCCCGGCCCGGGCGCCGGACACTTCAAATGCGAGACCACTGATTGGCGAGACACCGCAGATCACCCCGCTTGGCAACGCGATGCGACTGCTGTAAACCGCCATTGCTCTTTCCCATCTTCACTCATCCATGCTTATCTGCCTTACCTATCGTGACCGTGCTGTACCTTCCTCGTTTCTTCGACATCAGACACTACATCATCAAGCACCAGCCATATAAATCAGAGAGTGAACGAGTACCCGTGAAGTCACAAGTTCAAGGGACGAAGCCCCTCCAGAACCACACCAGTGTCCGTCAAGCTCTTTGGCGTCCTTCGACAAAGAATCCGTCATGTCGTCCATCAAGAAGTCGGGGTCGCCCGTTGCGGTGCCCCCAGAGCCCACGATCGTGCCCCCAGAGAAACCTCCAATGTCCGACTCCCCACCTCGCATCCTCATCATCGGCGCCGGGTCTAGAGGCCAGGCATATGCCAACGCAACCGAGACTTCCAGCAACGGTGTCGTGGCTGCTGTTGCTGAGCCCATCGCCTATAAGCGCCAGACATTCGGCCGGAGATACATTTGGGGCTCCGGTCCTCCGCAGGAAGGCCAACAGTTCGCAGATTGGACCGAGTTCGTATCGTACGAGACAGACCGCCGCGAGAGAGAAGCCGCCGGCGAGACGGTACCGCCTGGAGTGGACGCCATCTTCATTTGCGTACTAGACGAGATGCACCGCGACGTTGTGGTTGGAGTTGCTCCGCTCGGCCTGCACGTGATGTGCGAGAAACCTCTGGCAACGTCTTTGGAAGACTGCCTCGACATGTACACGGCGCTGAAACCTCCTGCTGGCCAGGAACCCAGGAATGTCTTCTCCATCGGCCATGTCCTTCGCTACAGTCCACACAACATGCTGCTTCGCAAATTGCTGCTGGAGGAGCGTGTCATTGGTGATATTCTCAACATTGTCCACACAGAACCAGTGGGCTGGTGGCACTTTGCCCACTCCTACGTCCGCGGCAACTGGCGGAACGAGAAGACAACTGCCCCGAGTTTGTTGACCAAAAGCTGTCACGACATCGATCTCCTCCTTTGGTTGCTCAGCGCCCCGATAAAGGCCGGCCAGGGGACACCGCACCTTCCGTCCACCGTATCTTCAAACGGCTCGCTTCAGCTTTTCAGAAAGAGCCGCAAACCTGCGGCAGCAGGCAACGCAACCAATTGTCTGTCTTGCCCGCTAGGTGATAACGGATGCAAGTACTCGGCAAAGAATATCTATCTTGGTCCAGACCTCAAAGGCTTGGCATCGGGGAACACTGACTGGCCGGTCAGCATCGTGCTCCCCGAAATCGAGGACTTCGGGACCGCTTCCGAGCGAAACAAGGTGCTAGCTTCGAAGCTTGCAGAAGACTACGACGATTCTACCCCGAAAGAAGTCGTCTCATCGCGGAACTGGTTTGGCCGTTGTGTGTTTGACGCAGATAACAACGTTTGTGATGAACAGACGGTGACAATGAGCTGGGACGACGTTGCGACCGAATCTGAAGCGCCTAAGCTCTCCAAGTCAGCTACACTCCACATGGTGGCGCACACAAAGAAAATCTGCGAGAGATATACGCACGTTTACGGCGTCGATGGCGAGATTTACGCCGATTCCCGCACCATCACCATTGAAGACTTCAACACAGGTACCACTCAGACCTATCACCCGACGATTGAGGACGCCGGTCATGGTGGCGGTGACAAGGGACTTGCGCGCCAGTTCATTCTGGCCGTTGACCGCGTGAAGAACCACGGTTGGACCGCCGAAAGAGCGCAGAACGAGTATATCGGGTGCACCCTGGACGAAGTAATCCGGTCGCATGCCATGGTGTTCGCGGCAGAAGAGGCGAGAACGGGCAAGAAGGTGGTTGACTGGGAGCCTTGGTGGGCAAGCAAGGTCCAACACGGGTGATGCTTGAAACAGCTTGCTCTCGGGGAAGAATTCCGTCGTCGTTCTCGGTCAACATCAACGTCCTGATCTCCGCGAGCGGCGTGTTGAATACTCAGGACGCCGTGTAGGAATTGCTCCCGAGATTTTGCAAATCCGAAAGCTCATATCGGGGACGCGCCGCCGACGGTTTCTCCCCGACATGAATCTCTCAAGCATCAAAATAGCTTTGCGGTGCCAAAGATGTCAAGGAACGCTTGTGCAACTGCCTCCTCTCTCCTGATATCTCATGTGCAGATTATGTGTCGCCACCAAAGTCATCTCATCCTGCGTCTCATATACCACCCAATGAGAGTTTATGACTTGTTTGCTCCAATCGCAGTGAGCTCCCTGGCGGTCGTTGGGGTGAATGGTCAGCTGAATATTGCACTGTTGCTCATGCGGCACAACCGCAGAGCGGCATGCCGGACGACATCGACAACTCGCAAGATCGTCCCCATTGCGCGATCTCATCTTCTGACAGGCTCAAGATGCTGAAGATACTCAGTCGTCTAAACCCTCCCCGGCGGTCTCGTCCGCGCCAGACTCTACGTCTGGGCAAGATCGTCAGATAATGGGCCCTTCATCCAGTCGCATCTTGGGCCCAGGGGCGTGAGCAACAGCGCCAATTTCTTCGATTCTCGAACAGCATTCAACGGCATAACCAATGAATTCTGTTGCAGCAGCTCCCCGTCAAGGTTACAAGTTGGATGTCGGTGTCCATCTCCGCGATGATCACTGGCAACGGCCGTCCCCGCCGGTCACTCTCCCCGTCATTGGCGATAATGCCATTCTTGCCGGGGAGGTTGCCGGCACAGGACGCGTCGAGGCAATACGGAGCACTCGTTTTCGGGAAAAGTGCTTCTGGGTCGTGGAGCCAGAAGGCAGGCGGTCCAGAGAGCAGCAATGTCTCGAGCCGTTGCAGGCCGTCATTTGGAACAGTTCCAGAATCTGTCGGCCCTTCCCCGAAGTTCGGATCAGATTGTGCCAGACAGGACTGCAACATCTGACAGGCAGGCATATGTCATCTAACTCTTGATTATCTTCATCGCCAGACAACCAATAATGTGTAATTGAACGCGGGGTTTCTTCCTCATGCAATCCAAAAGTCCGTCGAAATCCGCATCGTCTTGGCTTGAAAACAGTCGATGTGTGCTCAACATCAGTAACATAACAGGCCAGTCTATTGAATGAGGTCCGGCGGAGTCAATCGCCGCAGCGGAGACATGAGTCGCTCGACTCGGTCCCAACGACGTGACTCCTCGCGAACTCCGGCCTGACGGATTCATCGGGGATGCGCGTATCCACTGCCAAGCCGAAGCGATATGAACCCCAAAGTCTATTCCCCCATGTCCTGAAGACTCCCCGACTCAATTCAACGAGAACTGCCGCTTCCTAGCTTCCCCGAAGCTCAATCGCAGAGTGCCGCCCAAGCGCCAAGCGACAGCTCCAGAAACCATGACCCGTTTCACCGTTTCACGGAAGCTCCCCCTCACCATTGGTGAAGCCATCCCTGCCGTGGACTGCACGTCGAATCCCAATTCCCAAAACGCCAGAAAACTGTTGAGATAGCGGCGGCACCTTGCCGCGGGGTAGTCAGCCACTAAGCTAACGGCTCCTCGTCTTTGTGCGTCGCGGTACTGCAAGGCTCGGGGCCTAATTCCTTGTGCATATTGAAAGTGTGCTGGGTAGCAGAGTGGCGTCAGCACTTGGACGAGACGAACCTTGTTGTTCTCCCAGCCTCCGTCTCGACTTCAGCCAGTTGGGCTGAGCCAAGCACGAGACCTGCGGCCAGCTCCAAGAACTTCTGCGGCAAACAAGACGCGCAGGATGCAGCTATTCGTCTATTGTCAGCTGAGAGGACAACGATTGAAGACACACATCGGATCTAAAGCAGTGCCAGCTGGCTAGGGAGAGTCCAAGGTCGATGGCCACCTACCTACCTGCCTACCTACACCGCAGCGCGTCGGCGACTGCCCCCGAGGTCCCGTGCGCCTGCCAAAGCCAACGGCCGTAACATATGCACAACCTGCAGCTGCCTTTCATAAAGACCCCTCCGTCCCATCCCTCCTTCTTCCAATCGCAACTCAAAGAGACCGAGGACAGCATCGATTAGTCTTCTCTCGCCGAACATATCTGACGATTCTCCGTCCCCGCACCTTCAACCGAGGAAGCTTTCAACCTCGAAGAATAAGAACCCCTTAAGAGAGGCGCACGTCACTTTTCACTACGTCCACTCGCAACCCACGCTTCTTCCCGTCAGTGTGAGGACCTGTCACCGAACCTTGCGCCCTCCTCCCTGTGTCTTAGCTCCGAATACTAGCTTCGACTCGCGGCACCTTTGACCCAAAGAGTACAAGCACCAACCAGCAACAATGTCGTCCTCCGGAGCCCCTCCTCCCGCGCCGTCCGCCGACGAGCTGCCGTTCGGCCCGGTCTCTCGCCACATCACAACCCACAACGAGCAAGGCCGCGCCGTCTTCTCCGACGCCTTCCCGGTCCACGTCACCCCGGACCCGCTGCCGAACATGTACTTCCACACCTGCTTCACCACCCCGGGCCAGCCAATCAACATGGACGGCGAGCAGGACCTGACGGCCTACTCGGCCAACCACCCGCGCATGCCCACCCTCCACCTCCCCTCCGGCAGCGTCCTGCGCGTCGTCGACTTCGGCCCGCACACGGGGCCCATGATGCACCGCACCGAGTCGCTCGACTACGGCATCGTGCTCAAGGGCGAGGTCGAGTGCCATCTCGACGACGGGGTCATGCGCACGCTCAAGGAGGGCGAGATCATGATCCAGAGGGGCACGATGCACGGCTGGAAGAACGCGACGGACCAGTGGGCGCGCGTCATCTTCTGCCTGCAGCCTGCGAAGCCCGTCGAGGTCAACGGCGAGGAGATGAAGGATGATATCCCGTTTATGAAGGTCAGCCCTGAGAGGCAGGCGGATTATGAGAAGTTCATGGCGGAGCGGGCTGCTAAGGGGAAGCAGTGAGGTGGCTAGATTTGGGTGAGGTGGATGAAAAGAGGGCGGCTTTCGTGCCTAGACATAGTTTTAGTGAGTATGAATATACAGCATCAAGACAACTGACCTAAGGTACCCAGCCTGTGATGATGACGACTGGTAAAGATTTACATTAATGTGTGTGTAAGTCTCCCGATGTCCAGTAGACCGCACCACCTCCAACCGATTACGCAGATCAGAAGAAGCTCTCCTGGTCCCATATAAGAGAACCCGGGTATACCCCCGAAATTCCAGTTACCAAGGAAAATGTGTTGGTGACATTTGGAGTCCAGTGCAAGATGGCTGCAAGCCTGTAGGTGGACACTCGAGCCTTTGTGAGTCCAGAAGCTGACCACCGCAGTACCTTGAACTTCATCATCGTCAGCCATCGCCATCCCCCGTAGACGATTCGACCCTGCATTCGGCCGAACGTCGTCCGCACATGCCTCAGCGGGTGTTCACTCTTGATTTCAGGAGTGAGTACGTGTACGGAATAACCCCGATAAATTGGTCTCGAATTTGCAACACAGGGTTATCTAGCCAACACATTGTCCCTTCACTTCAAGTGGTGAGAGTCCTGCTTTATAGAGGCACACCAACCTTGTCGAAATCAGCAGCGAGTGTGTATGTATTTAAGTCGGCTCTTGCAGTCTAACTAAACCGGGGAAACCAAATTGTTATCGTCCAACTTGGTCTGAATGTCAACCTTATCAAACAAGCGAGAGCAAGGCGAACTACGACCACCGGGAGACGTCTCAATATAGTGCCTTACCTATCGGAGACGCGAGCAGGCGTTCTTCACCGTCTACTTTGGTGTATTCTCGTTCAATCCGATCTACTCCTTGCGGTCTGTGATGCCTGCTTGCATGGTGCCTTCCGGACAGGATGGACCAAGTAATTTACGAGCCGTCTGAATTGGCAGCATCAAGAAGGGCTTGGTGTTCTCATTCTGAACAACAACTTTTCCGTGCCGGTATCGCATCGGAGTGCCTCGGAAAGTGAATCGGACGCTGTTTAAGCTTCAATCGTTGGCCTGTCGATGCATCGACATGTTGCTGGCCCTAGCGAGGGAAGGCGGGGACTTCTTCTGAGACCTCGAGCTTAGAATGGCGAAGATACCCGTCGCAGTATCAATATTTATACAAGAAACGGGACAAATGTTGTGTTGAACGACAATCCGTCTGTAATTTCCCAAGGGGGATCTTTTCTCACCCGCGAAATACACAGGTTTCAGTGATTAATGACTATGTGTAGCCTTGAACCTCATAAGAATGATTGTGACTGGATGACACGAGTTACTCGGTGCTTTTGGTCCTCAGTCGCCGTATATTTCTGTTTATCCGAGAGCGTATAGCGTATGCTTGCTGCATGTATACTTGCTCTCTTCTTAGTAGGATAACGCCTTCACTCAGGCCAAGTTGACGCCTGGCAAAGGTAACCCCTTTGTGATCGGGTCCACTATCGCTAATCCCTTCGTTACCTATCAATGACGGCTAATCTGATACCACGACTCCTGGGCTCGCCGATAACACTAACGTCGAAAGTATCCCGTTCCGCTTGCCAAAGGACCAACTCAAGACCATCCAGGAGGCCAGGAACTAGCTGCAGCAAGACGTCGCTACCCTTCAAGCCCGCAACAGCGTGCTTCGGCTCGAAGGCATGGCCAACGAAAGGCGAGCCGCGGCTGCATTAAAGGTTGCTGGGAAGCCAGAGTCTAATAAATCCGCTGCCGTCAACACGCAGCGAATGATTATTTTATGAGTTAGCTGAGTAGAAGTTACCTGCGGGGTCTTAAATAATGAAGCTATTCGCAAACCATAGTACAAGATTAGTTCACCCCTTGTGGCTTTTTACTGGACCTAATTTGACTAGTAAGTTTATATTAATGCCTAACTATAGATTCGCACTTTCAGCAGTCCATCATTCTCTGTCGTCTATTTGGTTCTTAAAGTGTAGTCTCAACATTCTACCTTCTCTACTTTCTCAAAGTGACGCATATTAGTGTCGGCCCGTGTTCTTTACGACCCTTGCAACAGGGTTGTCCAAGAGTCTATTGGCGACGAACCCCGAGGAAATACATTTCGTTGAAGAAAAAAATCACTTGCAAGGCTTCACAAAAGCGTTAAATACCTCGAATTCAGCTTACGTCTGGAAATAGAAAGCAAGTGAGCTGTTCTTCTGTCACCAGAGTCTGGCTGGATCGAATCAATTCAGAAGCTGATTTTTGCCCAGAGTCACTGACGCATGTCACCGGTGAAGCAGTATTCAATTAAATCCATTGAATTGCCTAGGCTGCAAGCGCGACCTTTAATGTCTCATGGGCATCGAATTGTGAATCGACAAAGCAAACGACCCCTGACCTACGACCTGGCTAGCGAGAGCTCTCCTATGCTTCCCGGTGCATAGTGCACCGAGATTCTTTGCATGACTCCTTTGCAGTCCGTCATCGTCTTCGGTTGACTAGTATACAGCAGCCGTATCCGATCACCGGTAGTCTGAAGCTCCGGCTGTCTCGTTACGAGGGATTGCAGTCTAGCTACATCTCTTTACCATATCTCTATTGGACCTGAATCTGGATCACATCCTGACATGAACGAGAGCAATTATTGTTCGGGTGTCGAGAGTGAGATCACTCGAAAGGTCTTCACCAGAGCATTTTAAACTCGCAACTTGCGAACCTTGCGGAAGACAGAGGTCGACGAGTGATATTGGGAGAGCTTGGGTAGGCGCGTTGATTCATTGAACCAATAACGTACATGATCAAATCATCAGCGGGACACCCGTGGCTCTGTGGCTTGCTTCCCTGTGGCGTCCAGCGATCACAGCCCACACGAGCCCCAGAATGACGCAGTGCTCACGGTGTGGGCCAGTTTGTCACTTCAGCTAGCCACGACTCCTGGCGGAGAATCAATCATCAGCCGACAAGAGGACTAGTATCCGACCATGAAGCGGGGGCTACTTGGTTGGGGCTCCTGTTGGGAAGAGGGGCAAGGAGAAAAAGCAACGGTAAAAAAGACCGGACTAGAGGGAAAAGAACCATATCACAAAAGAAAGCCATCTGGATCAGATATCACATTGTGTGTTTGCTTGATGTTGATTTGTGAGACAAAAAACAAGGCAGTCTGTTCACCTTGTCCTACTGTCGGCGCGTGGTAGGGACAAAGGCACAAAGGCTAGAATAGATCCATCATCCAATACCACTGCCACTGTCTTGGGATGACGAAAGCGGTCTGGTTGTCTTTCTGTCCATGCGCGCTTGTTGACCGAGTCCTTCCTTTTGGATGTTTCAAGCAGACAGCCGCCGTTGTGACCAGCAGCCGAAGAATTACGCGTGCGTTGGTCAGAGGAGTCGGTGGTTCCTTGGTTGATGGCACGGTCGCATACTCGCGGCTAACGCCTAGGTTGTCGGGCCCTGGCAGCGCCTGCCAAGTACTTTTTCCACGCTGAGGGTCCCAGGGTATGCCAGCGTCATGATGGGTCTAGCATCTTGCCAACGGGTGACGATCTGATGAAGTTGGGGGCAGGTGATGTTGGTTGAAAAGGCCAACAGGCGTTGAAGCTATGGATGAATGGACGAATGAACGAGCTCCCCAGTAAGGAGTGAGGTGAAGCACGGGGATAGAGTTATCGTGGGGCCGCCGCCCCAAGCGGCGCTTGATACGGAGTTTAGCCGAGTTCGCCCGAACGCGTCTGAGAAGGTGGTCTGATCACCTGATTTAGGGGGATACATCAAGCAGCACAGCTGACGTGACGGACGCCAGCGGACAGCTCAGTCTCATCAGTCATCACTCCAACAAGGCG
>JABGLZ010001140.1:132770-205049 GCA_014705045.1 Colletotrichum theobromicola
CCAACGACCGCGGCCACCGTCGTCAGTCGACACCTCGGTCGCACTCACAACCACAAGCTCCTTCTTCTTTCCCGTCCCCGTCGCCGCCGCCGACCACGGCCACGCGCACAACTACACGCAGCTGCTGCTGCCCCCGCAAACCGCGACGTTCACTCACCCACCGCAACAGCAACCGCAACAGCAACAGCAACTGCAACTGCAACCGCAACCCCAGCCGCCCCCGCCACCGCAGCAGCAGCAAAAGAAGCAGCCGAAGAAGCAGCAGAAGCAGCAGCAGCCCAGCATGCCTCGACGCGCCGCCCCGGAGCCCAAGCCGCGCAAGCCGCAGTACTCCCCGGAGAAGCGCGCTCGCATCGCCGTGCTCTCGGAGCTGGGCATGTCGCTCAAGGAAATCTCCGTCAAGGAGGACGTCCCCGTTTCCTCCATCAAGGGTATTGTCACGCGCTACCGCCTCCAGCAGGCCGGCCGCGACCGCCCCCGCCCCGGACGTCCGCGCATCCTCTCGGACCGCGACGTCAAGACCGTCCTGCGCATCCTCAAGGAGAAGCCCGACGTCTCGTACGCCGAGCTAAAGCGCGACGCCAACCTCACCTGCGCCACAAAGACCCTCGTGCGCTATCTCCAGATGGAGGGCATCAAGCCCAACAAGCCGCCCCCGGGCGACTCCGAGGAGGAGGCTTCAAGGATGCGCGTACTGGCTGAGCCTGAGCCTGCTGATGAGGAGTGAAGAATCGACCAAGAGAGAGCCATGTGGGAGTGTTTCCAAGAAGCAAGCCGAGTCTAAGGATGAGTCGTCGCGCCAGCGATGAGACTTGTCGCGACTAGGCATGGGATTATGAGTGGCATCTTTCCTATGAGACGGACGACTTGTAAGAGATGCCCTGAGTCAAAATCTCGTGTGTGCGAGAGCTGATGAGTGATGACAGAATGAATATGATTGTCAAAGGGCGAGAGGCAGAGAGTCCGGTGTTACCGCCAACACGCGGTAGGCTCACCCTCAGGAGTTTGAGTTTCGAGCAGCAGCATCATTAGCGAGAGCGCAGCCGCGAACAGAACCGGCAGACGGTGTACAGAACGTCAGCTCTGATTGCTTCATTTTCAAAGTCCCTTCGACTTTCCTGCGCATGCGCGACGAGGCGCATGCTGAGTAGAGCCCGCATGAGCGGCTTTGCACTGGTCAGAGGAGGGCCACCACCGCCGCCACCACCATCTCGACGTCAACCCGTGCGATGGACAATGGTTTCGGGAGGTTGTATCATCGAATAGACGAGCTCAAAGACAGAGTTATGATTGCAAATCAAGCAAAATTGAGACATTAATTGGAAGCAAGATCCCCCTCTCACTCACCTAGCTACCTGTGTTCTTCGGACCGATAACCTTGTCACCATTCATCCCGCCACCGCAGAGCGACCTTCCTTGGCCGCGCGCATCATACCTCGAAGAACAGCCCTCGCTCTCCACATCCCCCAATCCACATCGTAAACCCTGCGATCGATGAACACCAGCCGGCCGCCCTCTCTCACAGCCCCGCAAAACACCTTGACCCAGTTGACCCCCCCGTCAACCTCCCGCTCGTCCACCTCCCAGTCACACAGCTGCCACCCCGGCCGCCGCACGTACTTACTGCCGCTCCGCAAGCCCGCGATAACCAGGTCCTGCAGCCGGAGACAGCGGCTCATCTCCGCCGCGCCCTGACGGATGCCGTCGTCCTCCGGCCTCCCGCGGTTCTGGCGGTAATCGCGCCCCCACGACCGCAGGTCGAGGAACACCGTCTCCAGCTGCGGCATGACGCTCCAGTCCACCTGCAGCATGCCCGCGCCCGCTTCCACGAAGAACCGCATCCCGAAGCCGATCTTGGTCTCGGGGTTCCGCCGCAGTCGGAGATGGAACCAGTGGTCTTTGGGCACGCTGTGGAACATCAGGTGGCGGGGCAGCTCGCGCATCTGCGTTGCTGCCGTCCGCGCTGCTGGGGGATGGTCCGGCTCGTGTTGTTCTGAGGGGTCATACTCACCAAAGACGAGGCCGCCGTGTGCCATGTGCTTACCTACGTCGTCGTCGGGCCCCCGCGGGAAGATTTGGTGATAGCGGTGGAGTTGGGTTCGCTCCAGGTCTCTCAGCGCCCAGTCCATGGCTTCTGGGAATCGTGATTTGAGTTCCTGGATGATCCGGCATGGGATATTGTTCTTCAGAGGGAACAAGACGTGATCGCCCTCGCAGTGCCTTATGCCGGAAACGAAGCTCCCTTGGCCGCCGTCGCATCCGCGGGTGTAAATCTCGGTCCTCTGCAGGTCATACATGACGTTCACCGGATCATTTGCGTGAGAGCACATACCCCATTCCGGGACGAAGAGGTCGAAGACACAGGGGCTGCTGGTCGAGAGAAGTGCTGACAAGACATTGTGCTGGATTTCGACTGGCAGGTTAGTTAGTCGGTCAATGACGGAAGGGCTAGGAACGTCGCCCATGATTGGCAGCTTGGTTTCCCGCAAGATAGTCGACCACAATGGGTTCTCAATATCGAGACTCCAAAAGCCAGTTCTTCCATGGCAACTTATACCCCAGATGTCAAATTCTCCATGATTCTCGTCACAACGTGATGGGCCGCGGCCTAGCCCGCTTCTCTTTGTTCCCTATGTTACCACAATGCTCTAGTTCTTCAACGCGAGAACAATGCCATTGAAACTCGGGTCTTGACCCTCGAGACGTGGAGGCCTGGGCCTGGTCAAAGCATTGAGCAGTGCGGGCCAACCAACTTGTTCGTACCTTTGCTCCTGAACATGTTGTTAGCGGCGATTGGCTCATAGAGCTTCCATCTGTCTGCGAGGTTCGCTCCACTCAATGAACCCAGATAAAGGGCTCATGAGAGTTGCACTCACATATCGAGTCTCAAACAGATGACCGTCCAGGCTGCTAGCTGTCGAATGTATTCCTCGAATTGTCGTCTAAGGCTTGAAACACCACATGGCTGACAAATCTTGTCGCCGAAATGTGGTCAGCTGCAACTCTGTTGCCTGGATTTTCAACATGTTCGGGACAAAACAACAGAATCAGCCAACAGTGATTTCGGCTACATTCGAAAGCCGTTGTTGCCTCATTAACTACCTAGTATCAGGCACCCAAACACTATGCCCGTGCTCACGATGCCTATGGTATGGGCCTAGGTACTGTTTTCCTCTCCCTTTAGCTATGACACTTTCTATCCATTGCCGTCTTACTTACATATGGAACTTGATTCTCAACGCTATTCAAGGAACTCTAACCTCCAGCTAGATGTAAGTAAATACCGAGAAGACTGTCTCCTAGTTGCAACAGGCTACTGCAAAGAATGCCGCTCAATAATACTATAACCAACTACTTACAGCGCGGTACAAATACCCGTTCTCAAACTGAGTGACGAGAGCAAGTACACAGATAATACGGCTTTTTTTTTGGAAATTGGAACAATCAATACGTTTAACGGTGAAGTCTGGGAGATCATATTGTACAGAGTGAACTCCTATCACATACATCCTGTCTATTTTAACAACATGACCGTGCAGAGAGCAGTGTCGCTGCCTCTGACCACTACGATATGAATACTCTGAGAGGGCTAAAGTTTGCGGGGAAAAGTTAAGCGTTGGGACTACTTTGAGTTATTAGCTAAGGGAAATCTCAACACTCCCCTTCATAGTAGCGACACCATCCAAGCAGAACATTGCATTCTTTTGGAACAGATAGCACAATCCAATACAATCTGGTGTGTTTCAGATCTTCTTGATCTCACGGAAATGACTTATAAATGATTCTTTGACCGTTCTTCATGACGTCTGTTGATGTTGCATGTACCTTATTACTGAACAATAGAGCCTCTCTTATTTTGTCGATGTCTAGACCGAAGAAGGTCCTGCCCGGAATGCCACACACCCTTGACACCCCTGGCAATCTCGTAACGTCCGTCGTACAGAGGGTACACCACAACCGCAAAGAAAGCAAAGAATTGCCAGATAATAGCCACTGTTGTCCAACTCTTGAAGAACGTCTTCTCAAAGATGTAGTTGCGATACAGTGGCATGGGCCAAAGAATAAAGGTGACGAGGACGATGCCAACGAGCATGATCCAGGCAATGCGATACCATTTGTATAGCAGCTTAATCGTGTCCTCGTCGAATGGATGACGAACGTCATCCAGGTTGATCTCGCCGTTCAGCACTGCGTCCCTAGAGAAAACCGCCGGGAGAGACTTCTCGTTGCCAGCAGTGGCGGCGCTTCGTTCTGGGTCCGATGCCTTCTCGGGACTCAGCAAAGACGGCGCCGGTCTTTGAGACTCGGAAGTTGACGAGTTGTTTCCATCGTCAGTGTCCTTCTCGGCTTCGGTGCTCTGTTTCAGTTGGACTTGCTCCGCGATTTCTGTGAGCAGGAACCTCCTCCAATCGAACTTCTCAGGTCTGTACTGAGAAAGCAGAACCGAGTACAAAGCCGGTGAGAAGAACGAAGCAGTCGCCCCGTACAGGGCTGGCAAGCTACCCTCCGTTGTCTTCATGTTGATCTCCCCGTAGATGACATGGGCTGTGCCAAGCCAGATGCCCAGCCCGGTGAGGAAACCTAGGATTGGGGAGATAATTGCTGCCAGGCGAGTCTGACCCGACCAGCACAAAGTCAGTCCCAGGGGAATGATGCCAGGACAAGAGAGAATCGGGCGGAAGTAGCCAATCCACGTCATGTCGGCGCCTCCGTAATTGAGAGCCAGTGAGATGGCAGTGATAAAGACCGCGTGAAAGACGACGGTCAGATGGCTGACGTGCACCAGCTTCTTGTCTGAGGCTTTAGGGTTGATGTAAGTCTTGTAAACGTCAAAGGACAAGATACTGCTGACTGCAATCATGGATGACGAGACGGTACTGGTCAACGCCATGAAGACTAGGACCAGGAAAGCGTCGATGCCTTGGTCACCGATCAAAGCTTTGACGGTGTAAGGCATGACGAGTCCTGCATTGACCTGCGCCAGCGTAAACTCTTGCGGGTAGGCCGGCCAGATTGGAGTGTTGTGAAGTGCTCTTGCGGTAAGACCGATGACGGTGCCGAGACCCCACGGGATGCCGAAGATGGCCGCGGCCGCCAGGTTGTATCCAGGAACAGTGGCATTCACTTCTGTTGCAAAAGACTTTTGCCAGAAGGCAGTATCCTGTTGATATGATCAGTTTGATAGTTATAGAGACGCGAGTATTGAAAGTACGCACCATCACAACTAGAGCCAAGTTACCAAACTTTAGAATAAGGCCCCAGATGATCGCATCTCGAGATTTCATCGTAAGCAAAGACCCCTTATAGTTGCCATCAATCATGTTCTCTGAAGCCGTTGCCACGACTTTATCGTAAAGACCTCCGAGACCGCCGACGGCATCGTGTGTGAGAACCTTGAGCGTAAAGTAGATGATGAGAACCAGAGCAATCAGCGTATGCAAGTAGTCGGTGATGAAGGTAGCCTTGAGCCCACCAACAGCGGTGTAAAGAACGACTACATTGCAACTCGTTAGTCTCAGATCTCCGTTAAATTTGCATGGAGTACCAACCCCCGAGCGGGATGAGAATTGTGGCAGCCACAAAGTGCATTCCGGAGATACCGTAAATGAGCTGTGACCCGGTGAGGATCATGCCCGCACAGCCAAAGACGTTGTTCGTGATATTGAGCACAATGAATACAACATGCCCGATCCAGCCGTAGCGCATTCGAATGATTTCGAGTGACGTGTGCGCGTATGGCACCCGTATCTTTGCCAAGACGCCCAGAGCCGCCATCAGAGCGATCTGGAAGCAGAGACCCGTTGACCACCACTGATGACTTTGTCAGCGACATGCACACTTCGACAAAAGTGCGACTTGAACTCACGAAGGGCACTGCAAGTCCAAATTTGTAACAGAAAGCCGCCGAGAAGACCGTTTCGTTGATCCACATCCACGAGGAAAAGACCGCCGACGCCGTCAACCCGGTTCCGACAGACCGGTTGGCCACCATGAACATCTCTGAGGTGCCCGAGTCCTCAGCCAAGTATGCCTTTTGAATCTTGACAGCCGCGAGAATGACACCGCAAAACCCGATGCCCAACCCAATGAGCATGCCATAGCCCGTCGATTGGGGGATCAGGGTCTCCCCCGACACGCCCAACTGAACCGACATTCTCAAAGTCTTGTCTTTTCTTGTTGCGGAGAATGAAGAAGTGCGCCAAGGCAAGTCTAAGGCAAGTGTTGGCTCGAGAATCCGTGAACCATCCTTGGCCACCTCGGCCCAGGAACACCCTGTCTTAAGAAAGGTCGTGCAAAGCTTGACTTTGACCCGAGATCGGTATCGCAGAGCCCCAGTTCTCAGTCACATCTTAGATGCCCCGCATTGCGTTATGTGAACTCAATCCCTGTCGAGGGCTACTTTGATTATTCACATGTATCAACTCGATCTCGGACCATATCACACTTGCGGGAGAAGTTGGTGGTATCGGAGGATTTTCTGAATGGGGGTTGACGTCTCGGTGGATCGCAATCGGTTGCGTGCGATGGTGCAATATGTCGAAAGAGCCACCCATGGGTAATCCCGCTAAAGCTATTGGATCATTGTGATTTCGAAACACGCGCTATCGGCAATCCTTCAAGGCGAGATAAGAGGATAAAGTTATGAGTGTAAATCGACGAGATTCAGAAAACGGCGTGTTTACGAGTTTGTTTGAAAGCGTTTCTCAGTGTCCAGACATTGTGACAACCCCTGCTTTGGAGATATATTCAAAATGACAGATACTTCGAACCCTTCTTCGAGCGAAACAACGCTCAAAGGCAAAAAACAGATCATCCTCAATGCCTTTGTAATGAACACACCCGGCCACTTGGCCCCGGGCCTATGGAAGCACCCGCGTAACAAGACCGACCAATACAAGAAACTCTCTTTCTGGACCGAGCTCGCCCAGTTGTTAGACAACGCGGGCTTCCACGCGATGTTCATCGCCGACACCCTGGGTCCCTACGACGTGTACAAGGGTCCGGCGAACGTGGTCCCGGCCCTGGCCTCCGGTGCGCAGTTCCCCGTCAACGACCCACTCTACTTGGTTCCGGCCATGGCGGCGGCCACCAAGAACCTCATCTTCGGAGTGACCGCGAGCTTGACCTACGAGAAGCCCTACTCTCTGGCCCGCCGACTGTCAACTGTGGACCATTTGAGTGAGGGACGTCTAGCTTGGAACATTGTCACTTCATATTTGGACAGCGCCGCGCGGAACCACGGTTTGCAGGAGCAGATTCCCCACGATGAACGCTATGCAATTGCTCACGAGTATCTCGAGGTGCTATATAAGCTCTGGGAGGGCAGTTTCCGAGACGATGCCGTGTTGGCGGATCGCGAGAGCGGGACTTACATCGCCGGTGATGCGGTCAGCCAGATTCATCATAAAGGCAAGTACTTTGAAGTACCGGGGCCGCATTTCGTCGAGCCATCGCCACAGCGCACACCATTCCTTTTCCAGGCGGGAGTCTCCGAAGCTGGAAACAGTTTCGGTGGCAAGCACGGGGAAGCCATCTTCATCGGCGGTCAGACGATAGAAGGTGTGCGGAAGACGGTGGATAACCTTCGGAAGATCGCGGCCGGGGAGGGGAGAGAACCCAACCACATCAAGATCATTTTGGGTATCAACGTTATTGTGGCAGCAACAGACGACGAAGCCGAGGCAAAGAGGCAAGACTACCTCAAGTACGCCGATACCGAAGGCGCTCTCGCTCTATTCGGCGGCTGGACGGGTGTCGACCTGTCCGGATACCCAGACGACGAGGACTTCCTTATGACCGACTCACCTCGCATCCGGTCCATTGTCCGTCGTTGGTCGGATACCGTGCCTGGTACAGACAATCTCCCGTGGACAAAGCGGCGAATTGTGGAGTACCTCAGCATCGGTGGCATGGGCGCCAAGATTGTTGGCAGTCCGATGACAGCCGCTGATGAGTTGGAGCGATGGATTCAAGGAGCTGATGTTGATGGTTTCAACCTGGCTCACGTTACGAACCCCGGCACTTTTGAGGATATCATAGAGTACTTGCTTCCTGAACTTCGCAAGCGCGGCATCTTTAGGTCTGAAGTCGAGAAGGAGGGGGCGACAGCAAGGGAAGTGTTCATTGGGTCAAGGAGGCTGCCCAAAGACCACCCCGGAAGCAGATATAAATGGCAGGCTGGTGAGGAGAGACCACCGTTCTTGGAAACGGGAGCAGAGAAATCAGGTCAAGTTTAGAACGTCCCACGGATTCAAGGATTATGGACCTTGTGTCCGCCCCTTACATGTTATACCTTCCTGAGTCCTTTGCGACTAGCAGCAAATCACTTCACTTGGGGGAGCTATCAAATCCTTCTATCATTCCATCTGCAGGTCTCAGAAGGAGAAAATCCATTGGGGGTGTTGCTCTTACTGCTGAGCACTCGGGTTTGTGTTCGTGGCCACACGCTCTCGCTGGCTGAGAGGAGACCTTGCCCGTAATCTGAGGCGGAAGCTCAGACTTTAGATACAGCCTTCTGGAGATTCAAAAGAATTCTTCTATTTGTGACGGCAAGCCTGTTACTTCCCACATGAACCGAGTGCTCGACAAGCATGAGTCTACAGAAATGGCAATGAGCGTAAACCTCTCTGATTCCAACACTTTAATCATCGTAAGGAATATCAGAAACATACCTCAATTCTATTCCATGTGAATTCTGAGAACTTTCACTACAAGCTTGCTAATTGTCACATTTCCGGGCATAGAAGGAGTAAAGAGACATCCTGTCATATCCTCGCGGTTGCCTCTGAAGCTCTATGTCGATTCCACTTCTGCATGAGGTCTTCATTCACAGAAGACTCGAGTAAGCTGATCTAGCCGTACTTTCTATACCCGCTCACTTATCAAGCCCACCGCAGAATCTATAAAATTTGCTGGCTCTGGTTGATATCATCGCTTGAACGACAAAATGAACCCGCAGCTGCGTCATGCACAGGCTTATAGCTGTGATGCTCATCGGGACAAGGCTGTCGCGAAATGAGCATCACCGCTCTTGTCTCAAGCCACTGAAAGTTTCACTGGCGTTTTCCATCGTCTGCGCTAGAGTATAATTAAGAATACCCAACATGCAGAAGTAGTCAATAACATCCCGATTGTAATTAGTGATCGAGACGTTTTTGTAAGCTTTGTTATAGGAAATAGCTGGACAAGATGTGCAAACATATAAGCTCATCACCAAAATCGGTTGTTTTGAAGTAAAGGGAAACAGTCCAAGTCCCCAAAAACGGTTATATACGACTCAGTCGCTGATCAATCCTGGATTTTGATATCCGGCGGCCAGCGGCCAGGCAAAAATCATGGTTTACATCTCATCCTCGGATTAGAACTGCCATAAAAGGGGGCCAGGCTGTTCTGCTGATCGAGTTGTCAGCCCAAATACAGTCTGTTGTAGGAACGTGCAGTACTGTTTAGCAATGCTGCCGCAACACTCCTCCTGGGCGACTGCTACGGGAAGGAGGCGGATGAGAAAATCGAAAATGCTACCATGCTATTGACCAACGATTGGTACTTCTATGTCTTAGTAGAAAGGTATTCTGGGAGAAAAGACGGTAGACGGCAGCAGCGACCAACAACGTCGGGTACCTCATTTGGCATAGATATCACAGCCTGAAGTCTACTTAAACTACATGACTTCGCGCTTCATACAAGAATTCTGACCGAAAATGAACAATATCCAACAACAATAAACATCGTGCTGTTGTGTCAGCTCTCGCAGGACCTCTAGATTTGTAGTTGAGACAGCCCGTGAGAATATACTCACGGTGATCAGAATCTGACTCAATAATCAATGCGTTCGAGCGACTAAACTCGCACTAAATGCCCACGCAGCGCCACATCTATTCAAAGATGGTTACTAACACATCTCGTATTTGGCTTCTTACTAACAACTTAATCGCCGTGGAAGGATGACGGAAGCGAACTTTGTTTCGAATGAAATTGCTTTAGCACCTTGTCGTAATGATCTCGAATGTGAGAGTGGCGTTTCGAAAGACTTCCCATTTAAAAATGAAAAAAGATCCAGTCGCGTTGTCTTCTTTACTGACATATATGGCTCCAAAATACTCTGTAGATGGAAGTGCTAACTGGCAAAATGCCGATCTCTATGAACAACGAGACTTTGAATGTTCTTTAATGAACTACCTTAAGATGCGCATTAGTCTTATTGAGTCTTGATCATGTGGCTTCGGACTTGGACTATTGAGGATGTTAGCATTCATTATGGCGTTCTCCGAGCGGCCAAGGAGATTCACTGTCATCAAGTACTTTTATGTCACCCTGTGCTATACTCAACTCAGTCAAGCGCTCTCTTTTCAGAAGCCGATTGATATCCATTGTCATTGTTCTCAAGATGTATTTAATGCAGGTGTAAAGGCGTCCTCGAGGCTGCCATGACAGAACAATCCGGGGCAGCTCGCGGTGTTCTAGCTTTTTGATCGCTCTGGATGCAGTTTGTGACCAGGCCATCTAATTACAACATAGTTCTCGAGGCACTAGAATCGCATGGTTGCTGAACCGTGAACGCAGTCCGTCGGGTATTCGGACAGCATGAACCGAGCCCAACAACGTCCAGAAAGCGAACCAGATCAGCAGTCAGGAAGCAATCGATGCGCATCACGCTCTATGCACCACCTGAAAGGGCACCGTTTCTTTCTGTAAGGATATTTCTGTCAAGACGAACGCTCAGTAGCTTGACCACGGGACGCTATGATTTTGGTGGCATTCACCATACACATGACAAGTACTACATTTAAATAAAAATCCTGGATGCGAGCTATGGCTAATGGTGAAACTTGGTAGGTCAATTGCTATTTCAAATAATCATTCTCTCAGAAAACAAAGGACAAACAATCAGCAAGCATGTACCTTAGACTCTTGGTGTTGACGTGCTCAAATGGACCAATCAGAAAATTTCCTTCCCAAAACTCCGGTTGCCGGCCGGAATCGGGTGAGAGTGGGTCACTGTGGTCCGTGAACCCGGAGCTTCGGTATCCTTTGTCCGGCTCACCTACCTATTCCGTTTATAACGCTCCGTGTTACCAATGTATCGTAGCAAAAGCTCTTAGAGTGTTTTCCCTCAATGTTCTTCCAAACACCATGCTACCCATTTGTCAAGCGGTACAGAAGTACCGACTCCAAGAAAACACAACGCAAAAAACAAACAAACCAACAAAATCTACCTCGCTCAGGGGTTAAATATCCGGCACCTCCTCACCTACCTGAACCTCCTCACCTTGCACCTACCATCCATTCCCCAGCGTCCCCGCCAACCCCTCCTCCGCCAAATCCATCCCGCCCATAAGCACCTCATTCGCTTCCACCGTCTCCCAGTCCTCCAACAAGTGCAACGCAGTCCCCTCCCGTACAGCATCAGGCTCAAAGTTCATACACTCCCAAAACACCGCATTCCCCTTGTGCAACCTCTCCTCGCACACCCGCGCCTCAGCCACCAGTCCCAAATCGACCAAAAAGTCAACAACATCGTACTCCGCGCCCTCCTCCTCCTGCGCCCACGCCAGCAGCCGGATGACGCCCATATACTCCGCCGGCGTCACGTCCCGCGACCACCCCAGCAGCCGGCAGCAGATCTTGGCCCACGTCGCGATCCACTCCATGTCCAGCGTCCCCGCCGCCTCGCGGAACTCGACCGTGTCCATCTTCCCGTTGGAGAACATCCGCCCGACGTCGCGCGGCTGCGCCATCGCCTGCATGTACCCGGTCGCGTACCCGTCGAACTGGTAGTTGATGTGCTTCCCGATCACGTTGCGCATCATCTCGCCAATCTGCGCAGACGTCACGTCCGCCGCCAGCAGGTCCCGCACGCCCGACATGACGTCCGTCCGCTTGGGCGCCATGCGCGGCGACGGGTTCTCGATCGGCCCGGAGTTGTGGCCCCAGGCGCCGTAGCGGATCAGGTATGGTTTCAGAAAGTCCCGGTCGTCGCGGCAGTCCCTCCTCATCGTGCCGGGGACGCGGGGGTACTTGCGCTTCAACGGCGACGGCCTCGGCCGCGGCGGCGCGAGCTTTTCTGCCACGTAAAATCCGTGCTCTTCAAAGCTCACTGGTTTCGGTACAGGCGCCTCGTAATTGATGGCTGGCTCTCCGAACTCGTCAGTCGGTTGCGCAGCAGGCGCCTTGCTAACGACGGGCGGCGGGACCTGCGGTCGATGGGTCCAGGGCTCCGACTTCAAGACGACCTCGTCGTCCACTGTATACATCTCCGTCTCTCGCAGCATCTTGTCTTCATCAGCATCCGCAACCATAGACTCACCAAGCCAGCGATCCCTCCCGAAATACTTTACCCTGCTCATCCAATCCCGGGAAAATCCAAATGGTTGGCCCTTCGCCAACTGCTCCAAAAAATAATCGGATGGGCCCTGATTTCTCCCTACTCCGTTGATCTCGTTGACGCGCGCGGACTGGCTGTACTTCAGGACAGATCTCCAGGGTGCGTGAAGCCTACTGATGAACGGGTCAGCAGCCCACAGCAACGCGGCAAAGTTCCTCAGCGTTCTCGGGTCGATCCTCTCAGTTAGACCGTTGCCCACATGTACGTGAAAGCCACAAGTTGGGTTCACGCGGCACCGAAACTGGGTCGTGATCGTGCTCACAGCGAGGCGAATCATATCGAATGAGACTGGCATGTCGTACATGGCGGGGGAGTTCACTTCGACTTTTGTGAATGAGTAATTATCAAGCTTGAACTCGCGGAGCGAGCAGTCATCCACTATTCTGAATGCAGACATGACTTTTTCGCTATGGCTTGCCTGAACAGATCCCGGGGCCATTTTCTCTTCGGAACCGAAGACGGGCAAGCCGGCCTTGACCAAAGCTTTTCTTATCTGTTCGCGAACCCAGTCATCCGGAATTCTATGTTTGCCGATTGAATCCTTATCTGCGCCGTTCTCATCCGTAGGAAATGCTTTGTCGTATGGGATGACTGACAGTGGCTGAATGTCATTCTTGATAGCCTCGTCGGGATCGGGGTTGCCTTCGAGAACGTACGCGACGAAGAACTCGAGCTCGATGCCGAAAGAGACGCGAGGGGCAGCTGCGGGTATCTGTTTGTCGGGCATGGTGGTGATGTTTGGGTGACGTGGTTAAGTTTACTTGAGGTGAGGGTAAATGGGTCTGCTTCAGTCAATGATGCAGTAGTTGTTGAGAGCTGTTTGATTTACTGTCAGGGCGATACTGGCCACCGACCGCTGGGTGTTATATGCGTTGCGACGCCTCTTGTGGACTGGACTATTGAACAAGACTATTGTGTTGACATGGCCAAAGAACTGTCTGGGATTCGAACGATATCTATCATGGTCCTTTGAGCTGTCTGCAGGATCGTGAAAGAACACTGTCAGCGAACCGTTGACAACGTGGGTAGGTCTTGGCAGCCTACCTTTGTTCGGCAGGCTTTGGAAAGAGTCTATGTCGGTCGACAAGATAGCCCCGAAACGTGTCAGAGAGGGACAGGGGATAGCAGAACCAATTCTTCATTTCTTTTGTCGTCGTCTTGACTGTCTTTGATCATGCCTAAGCGCGAAATCCATAGTAAACATTGGGTAACACGACCCATCCTCCGTAACGCACTGACTCCTCCTCGAACTTCAAAATACCATACGGGTGGGAATATCCATCGTCTCCGTCGCATAATTCCACGTATTCCTCATCAAAATTAGGGTGCCGCGTGGCAAGCACGCGGGATCGGGTAGTAGGGAAGGTGAATACAGAGAAGTGAAAGCGGCCGCAGGCTTGCCTTGTATTCAAGGCGAAGCCATTGCTAAACTAGGCAGCCATGATCTAGAGGATGAGCATCTAGAGCATGTAGGCGAAAAGACCAATCGCAGCAACGGCGGCAGCATTGCCATAGCGGGGGGCGGCAGTAGGGGCGGCGTAACCGGATGAGCTCGAAGAGGCGGGGGTCTGGGAAGCTTGGGAGCCGGAGCCGGTGCCGGTAGTCGAGCCAGTGCCAGTGGCGGCGGCGGCAGAGGTGGTGGTGGAAGAGGCAGCGGAATCGGCCTGGGCGTCAATAGTACCGCACTGGGACTTGATGGTGTCGGTGCAGTTGGACTGGCCACGGGCGTTGCCGACGTTGGCAGTGATGCAGTCCTCGAAAGCCTGGTTGCAGATGAAGGTGGGAAGGGTCTGCTCGTAGTACTCGAGTCCGGGAGCGGTGCCGTTGGAGCAGGTGCAGGTGTAGTTCAGGGTGGCCTGTAAAGGTGGAGTTAGCTCGGTCAGATCACAGTGGGTGCTGGAATTATTGCGCCAGGTTTGCGACAACCTCAGAGGCAAGCGGCAAATCAATTGGCGCAGTCTGGGGGTAGTATAGGGCAACTTACGGGATCACACTCGTTGGCAGAGGCGCGGTTGCACAGGACGTTGCAGACGTTGCGCTCGCCAGTGCACCAGGAAGCTGTAGAAATGGATGTGTTAGCACCACGGTGTACTGGTGATCGGTAAGGCCGGCCCCGACACTGATGGAGCCGCCACTTTTTTCCCTCGTATTTTCGGGGGCAAACGTACCTCTGGTCTGAAGGTTGACATTGTTAACGTTGATGTCAGCGGCAGAGAAAACCTTGCGCTGGGCAGAGACGGCGGTGACGGCCGAGAGGGCGAGGACGGCGAAGGAAGTACGCATGTTGGCGGTGGTGATTGTTGTTGTTGGGTGTGTGGTGGTGACGTGGTGCGGAGAAAGTTTGTTGGGTTGATTTCTGTGGCGGAAGAAGACTGGAGCGTTGTCTAGTAGGCAAGCAAGCAATATTCGGTCCAAGAATCGGATAGACGGCGGTGAAGATGTTTCTTTGCCTGATCTGCTTCGTGGGGATGTTTGACGAGCGTTGGACGGGAGAAGAGAAGAGGTCAGTCAAAACAGATGGGCGAGATGGGCAACGATGTGGTTTTATTATGAGGCAAGCATGCAGCCAGCAGGTAGGTAGGTACCTGGTGTGTAGTAGGTCGGTAAGGCAGGTAGGCATTGGGTAGGTACCTCCGGAGCAACAACAACGACAGCGGTGGCGGCAGCAGCAGTTCCAGCAAGTCCCCAGTCCCACGTTCTTTCCGTGCCTTTCTCTCCGATGCGGTAAGCGCGATGGGGAATACTACGAATGCTAGCAGACAGAACAGACTGCAGATGCAGCTCTACAGGGTGTTGGAACAGAAACCGCACCTTCCCTCTTGAAGGGGGAGAAGAATGGCAAGCCGGCCGGGCAGGTGCCGCAATCAAAGCGTGTGCGAGAAGCGTTGCGGCTTGCCCGTCCGCCCGCCCTCACTTTCCCTCGCTTTCCCGTCCCTTCCTTCCCACGATGATTCTTAGTCGCAGGTTGCTGGTCTTGGCTCTTGCCCACAAACAGGGTGTGTGTAAGGTATTCGTACAAGGGTAGATGGTGTGTGTGTGTGTGGCTGGGGTCCACACATCACAGAGGACGGCGGGTGGGGGGAGAGGGGAACCTTCCTAGCCAGGTACCTACCTTAATGACCAGGAAGTAGTGTCTAGCGTGGCCTTGGCGTGTCTTCTCCAACGCGCCCGCCGTACCTCCGCCGTATCTCTTCAAGTTCCCACCGATAAATTCGCATTCTGATCAGGTGTGCTGGGCGACCTTTCCTCGTTCCTTGTTGCGCCCTGGTGAAAGCGACTCCGAGGCGCGAGGTCGTGTCAGAACTTTCTTTCTCTGCTGCCCGACTGGCCTCACTCACCGCGACCGTCATCATGATTTCCATCTGCACAGACAGGCCGCCGCTCCGGACAGACTCTTATCGGCAAGGGCGGTCGCGAACCGTCTGGCCGGGGTGGTACGTATCCGAACATCAGATACGCTTGCTTTGCTTGAGGCGGGTGGCCGCAGCTGTAGCACCATTACCAACAGGAGACAGCAGCAGCTCTGAGGCACATGTGCAACTAACCTCTCACAGAAAAGAGCTCTAGAAAAAAGCTAAGACAGCGCCATGCCAATGTTTTTGGTGTGGGCGCGCGCCGCAAGAGAAAATCAAATCGACTTTTCAAAATTTGCAACGCAATTTCACAGCACTAACACGCTGCAATCAAGCCTCAACCACCCGCCAATTGGCAAGGACCGTCACGCGGCGATGTGGATGCCAGCGCTGGGCAGGCCTACCATACTAGGTAGTAGGCTGTCCCCTGCCGCGGTGCCTGGCCCTTGTCGCCTCAGACTTTGGAGACTCCGAGACTGAAACTTTCGTCGGGTCCCTCGTGATGGCCTCACTCGCGTCGTCGCATCTTTCTCTCGCTTCTTCCATTTTTAACCCCGGCGGTGCACATGTTGGTCATGCCAAGCAGGAGGTTCCCTCGTCATTGCACAAGAGCCCGAGGCAGCCTGCCAACTGCTTGTACGGACACGAGCCTCAATGGCAACGATGGGTTTACTCAATTGAATTCGCCCCTGCCTCGACCACACCGTTCCTCCTGTCTATCCAAACTCTGGCACACACGACACACAAACTGAAAGCGGCTGCTGCCCGCGGACGCGACCTGATGGGACGGACTGCAGCCAAGTTGGGATGGGATGTTCATTGGGCCTAGGCGACGGTCGCAGTGCCAAGCCTATTCAAATCACATTCCTCGCTGGTCTCTGTCTCATTATAGACTGCCCGAGGGGGAAGAAAGAAAAAAATCTCGTCGTTCCCCCAGTGAGTGTCCTCAGATTTTCCATCAGGCCCGGGCTTTTCATCTCGGGCTAACGTTACCCAACACAGCTCCACCTTCCGCCGTTCTTTCCCTCTGACTCCGCGGTGCAAAGCTATTAGCCAACTGCCCTTTTCTGGAGTCTTCAAGACAGCGCTAGTCCAAGAGGGGGAAAGCTCCAAAGGGTGCACCAGCCACAGATATGCAGCTTTGGATGTTGCCGTGGCCCGGGAGACCTGCAGCGTGTGGGGATATGGGTATCTATTGCCAATCAACTGGACGCAATCCATTTCGCTGTTGCAGTGGTGCCGTCGCGTCCGTTGTTGCTTGTTCTTGTTCTCAACCGCTCCCATCTCATCTCCTCGGAGTTTCCTCCAGACTGCCGGTAGGAAGTAACCCTCTCTGCCTCTCATGCTCAGATCATCGATGACTTTCTTACGCGCCCAGCAAAAAGTGGCCCAACCCACCGCACCTTGTGGACCGCTACCTTAGGCTCTTGTCCGCCGCCTTAAACCCGTCGTCGTTCATGCCATGCGCGTCCTACAGTGGACTCTCCCGCTGAGCTGACCCCTCAGCGGGCCATCTACTTCGCTCAGTGCTCAACCTGAACCATCACCGACGAATACCGTACACAAGACACCGGATGCACAACACAACTCCAACCACCGGCCGACACAATCTCCTCGCCCTCTGCATCTACATTTACGCTTCGCAGCACCGTACCGTCACCTACCACTTTGGCAGACACAGCGTCTCATCTTTCGAAACAGTCCTCGCCCTCGCCAACCCCTTCTCACATCACAACCTCCTCACTCTCGTTCTTGGCGTCTCTGGACGCTGCTCTGGCTCATTTGGCCCCCTGCCGCATCCCAGTGCCATTCCGTGTTTCTGTTGGCGGTCCCTTGCTTTCAAACATCTCTTGCAATGCAATCACCCTACGGATAATCACCACCCTAGGCTCATAAGCATTCAACCATAACGCACGGCAGATGTCATTGGCCTCTGCAAACCGATGCCTGCGACCATGCCTGCGGCTTGCTAAGCACTGGCTTTTTCGGTCGAACCCGGCACCAGCTCCAGTTTATTTTCTTTCCTTGCCGTGCCTTATCGCTGTTCATCTTGGCACATAGAAGAAACCACGCTGTGCTAGTACTTAGTACGGATACTGCGAAGTTGGTACGCTACGCTAGCCCGTAGATGGCAACCAGCACCTATCGGCCGACGGACGGACGTTCCTGCCCAAAGCTCCAGCGCCGTTGCAAGCGCCATCACCAACTGGCAATCATCGTTGTCAAAGAGGCCGCCTCTCTTACCCCTCCCAAAACCGGGGCTGAAATCAAGACAAGACGTTCTCAAATCGGCTAAGCGGCCAGTCAGAGAATCAATACGGCAGGACTCCAGCAGTCCACCTACAGGCCCTGGCCTGCAAGCACGCTGTTGCAGTAGTACCGCCGTGGGTACCACCGTCCGTGGCACACGCTACCTGCACACGCTACACCACGGTGAGCTGCCTCCCACGGTCTTGGGCGCGGAGCTACCACGAGCTCCTTGTCCAATCATGGCGGCCAATTGCATGCCGAGCTTCCCACCGATCGTCATCAACAACATGCTGGAGCCGTTTTCTTCGCCCGCTCGCCGTCGTTCCGTGAGGGGTTGGTGTTCCCGCCGAAATCGCCTGACGGATATCACTTTTGTCTTTCTTCCATTTGATATTCCGCGGCAACGACGGCTTCGGAAGCATTGTATCGGCTTCGATTTCCCGAGAGGCTGGTTGTCTGCCCAACATGGAGCTCCTCGTGCTCATGCGACATTAATTTCTGGTTGAATTCCAGTCGAACAGAGGTACTATGTATGCGGTTAATAGCCAATGTCTCATGGCCCTTTTTTTGTGGCCCAGCCTCGAAGTCTCTCAAGTCAAGCCATCCCCAGCAACCATTCGGACCTGCCTGCGCCGTACATAGTACAGATTCTCCGCATTGTCTAGCTGCCTTTTCATCCAACCACGACGAAACCGACTGACCAACCTCCCGAAGAAAAGTGGTGTGTGTACTGCTGCAGTTTCGTCGGATTCTGTTCGCAGACTTGGGCTAGGCCTGCACGAGGCTGCCGATACGAACTCACCTACGCCGTGAGGGTTGCTGACGTCGCCGCCAACGACCCCGCCACGAAGCTTACGAACGCATCAGCCCGCATCGTGCCAAGTCTTTGACTTTTGATAGATGCGCGGCGTGTTGATGCGAGGCACAGCTTGCGCGACTTTCTGTATTCTGTCTCAATAACTCGCGCCCTTAGAAAAGTCAATGGACCAAGTACTCGCCAGGTCTTTCCCGGCAGCACAACAGGCACCAAAGTCTGAGCAAGCGACGGCTTCGGACGCTCAACCGTCTCGATATGGGATTGTGGAAATTCCATCGTCATAGATCCAGAAAGGATCTTCCGCGCGCCATGCAGCCGCCCCCAACGCCGTCAACTTGGCGGGCCGGTACTGTGGGGCCCGGACGTGGATCTGAAGTTCCGGATACCCGTCCTGCACCAAGATGCCATTCGTCGTCCAATCAACAAGCAGTCGCGTTTCTGGAGCAAGTATCTAATGCAACAAATCTTCCGACGTCGCCATCCGACATGTGCGGTTGGTGTCGGCCTTTCGTTGCCGTGACACCTTCTGCAATGGAGATCACACTGATAGGCAATCGCAACCGTGAGAGTTTCTCTCTATTCTATTTGACAAATGCGCTGGCCTCCCTACTTCTGGCGTCATGTGCAGTTCTATCCTCTACATATTGGGCACATGCAAAATCATGTCTCATGCTCTCCTCGCAACCGGTTCTACACCGACTTCGAGGGTGTCCTTCACGAGGCCCTTCTCATTCCTGACTTCTTCCCCTCCGCTGCGCACCCATCGGTTCCAAGCCGCCAGCTGCATACACTGTCCTTCCATGCTGGTGCATTTGGCTTGATAGCCCAGGCCGCCATCTTCCACTCGCCTCCGCGCGTCCGCGTCGTTGATCAGAGCAGTGATGGAGCCAGCTATACTCGCCGGCTGCATCATGTATAACGGCATACTCGGTTCCGAAAAGATCTTCTGCAACACCGGCACATGCCAAAGCAACAAACAGTACGCCTCGATACAGTGGGCAAGAAGCAGCAAAAGGACAGGCGGAGGGTACTGGACGTGGAAAGGCGTCACGCTGACCGATCGGATCAGCGTGTAGAAGTCTTCGAACGTGGGAGGCGCTCCCCCATCAGTCACCAAGAATGGACGCGCTGCCACCTTGTGCGCATGAGGTCCGAGCAGAGCGGCTTCATATTGCAGATGAGCCAGTGCGACGTTGGCTCCATGCACCCAGTTCTGCACGAAGGGCGCCGTGAAGGTCGGGAAGCTGGCCATTCTCAGAGTTGCGCCGACGAGGTAGTCATCTTTGTGGCCATATATGACGTTGCCAGGTCGAATTGCGCCGGTACGGAAGCCTCCAGCTTGCAATGGATCTTCCGGAACGTCATTGGCGCCACAGACTAGACGCTCTGCCTCTGCCTTGCTCTTGGCGTAGTTGGCGAAGAACTCGCCATGGGGGCGCAGAGGTTTCCAGAAGTCCAACTCGTTCAACACCTGCACGAAGTTCGCGGGCCACTGCTTGAAGGGAGAATTGAAGAAGTTGACGGGCTTCAACGCAACGCTGCATGACGACGTGAAGATGAAGACGTTCGCACCGGAGGCCTTGGCGGCAGCAAGAACATGGGCGGCGCCAGTCGTGTTGACGCGGGAGCATCGGTCGTACACCATCGGGCTGCGCTCAGACGGGCGGATGACGGCCGCAGTGTGAAACACTGTCAGAGGGAGCTGAGCGACAGACTCGGGCCATGGCTTTGCAAACGCAGCAGAGGTCGCCGACTCTGAGGATATGTCAGCCTGGGCGAAATCGACTCGCGACACGGGGCCTTCGCTCATATCATCGCGTAAAGGTTGGCGGAAGTCGATGATACGGATCGCCTCGGGGGGATGACCGCGCGCAATCAGTTGGATCGCAAGTTGTCCTCCAACCAAGCCTGCGACAAGGACGGTCAGCGCAAATGAACAGGTATCAACAAAGGGGGCGTCGTACCAGCTCCACCAACGATAACGTAGCGTCTGTCCAGTTTGGGGGGCAGGTGTGGTGTCCAGTCGATGGGCTGCCTCTCCATGCGTTCAAAGACACGCTTAACACGATCTGGCGTCCATCGATCCGGCGACACCCGCAGAGCCTCAGGCGGGGTACACGACATGGCCCAATTGATTCTCCAAAGGTACAACACCACGGCCGCCACCAGGCCGAAGACGAGTTTGGCAGTCAACGATTCCAGCATTGTGGGCTAGTGTTGCGCGCCACCGGTTGACCGTTGCTTGCTTTAAGGTTCTGTCCCTCGTGGAGTTGTTGCTCTTTCGGTATGGCTTTAGACAAAGAAGCTTGAGCCACGCTAAATCTTTCCGTCAGGATTCTCTGCGACCTTCGGAGACGAGGCCGGAATGGCAAGAGATCTATTGATGTCTTGAAGCTTATTGGGAAGGGTTTTCTCTTTATGGAGTACTCCAAAAACAGGGTAAAGAAAACCAAAACAAAGAAGATTTCCGGATATACTGAGGGCGCAAGAAGCTTCTTCTTCATGACGCAACGCTAGTGAGGGGGGCGGCGGGAGCTTTTTAATGCCAGGTGCCTCTCGAGACCGAGCTCCCCTCGCCGGTCGCACCTGCTTCCCGAGCCGATCAATGCGCTAAACAGTTGGAGTCCTCGAGCCCCCACCACGCCGGTCCTTGCGCACAAATATCAATTCGCTCCTCCAGGACTGCGAGTCCTCCTCCGGCGGTGAGAGCCGAGGTCCCACTGCTCCGCTCCGATATCACCAAAGACAGCACGAAAAGAAGCCGTCCATCGAAAGACGCTATTCACCAAGCCCCTGCCAGCAAAAACTAGACGAGGGCTGCACTGCAGCAGCTCTTATTCGTATCCCTCGGGTCGATCAGTCAGTGTAACCTGCACCGACCTAGCCTCCAACGGCCTGGCACTCTTCGACGCGTGACCGGTGCGACCCGAAACCGATTTGTGGTGGGGTCCGCGGCCGTCACTCCCGCGTGGTTTGCTTGTGCGGAGAGCTCTTCGCTCGCGTTGTGACGTTCTGATTGGGCGCGCACGCAGCTCTCGCCCCCGGCAGCTCCCCCGCACATGCCCCGTGTGCTACACGAGACCTGCAGCACGCGGTGCGGTGGGTGGCTTCCATCAATGTCAGAACCTTATGACCGTCAAGATCTCCCAGGGCACGTCCGTAAGCAGTACGGATAAGCAGCTGCTTATTGGCTGTGCGGATCCGTGGCAGATCGACTGAGCGTCTTTTTTTTGAGCCGCAACTGGGCGACGACCGTCCTTGGATCTGTCCTTGCGCTGAAGATGCAGTGCTGATACCGCTCGTGCCATCGATCTTGCGTGACGTGACGACCCTGCTTATGGTGATACCCGAAAATCGGGCTGTATAAAAACCACTCGCGGCCCTAAAGAGTGTGAATCTGCAAATAATTGAAGCTAGCCCCAACTGTGCTGAAAACGTGGACGCAGACGGTAGGCCATGTCCAGACTGGATGAATTAGATGGAAAGCTAGCTTACTTTCCCCCCGACAATCCCATGTTAACAGTGTATTCTGCTCCAATATCCGCTAATACCTGCCAAGAGAGAGAGCATCCCAGAGAGCATAGACGATGTGAGGATACTTAGCTTGCCATCCCCAAATCTTACAATACCCGATCGCCTTGAGCCACGTCAGCTTTACCACAAAGTGACGAGTTACTTCTACCCGCTAATCGATTGAAACAATTTCGGACTCCGACACATTGCATGACGATTGTATTACTGTTTGTTGCCCCTTTTTTTACTTATAATTTCGGAATGTCTGTCGCAAACCACCACCGACAAGACGATTTCAACGCTCAGCTTCAGTCTGTCGAGGAGTGTAAGTATAGATGTAGAGTTTCAGTTCATCGAGATGCTCAAGTAATTCAGCGATCATCTTGTCTCGTGTAGATCTGCATAGAGCATATCGCATCTGTCAATGCCGGTCTTTGCGTCTACTCTGCAAGTCCGCTATAGATTAAACTTAGGAGATACCACAAGTGTCGTTCGTCGTCTCTGGAGTTTGCTTCTTCAAAACTTATTCTTCCGGGCCTTGAAAATAAGATACGAATGTTACTTTATTGTGATGTTTGCGTGAGGCTATCAACCTGGTTCTTGGAGACTGGCATTGATGAGCTGGTGGTTTCCATCAACGGTATGCATTTCATCTCAGACCCCGTCGCAGGATTCCCTACATGATCGTCAAAACTTCTATATCCACACCCTTTTATACAATAAGAAATCATACCTATCTTAAAGCTGACGCGAGGCCTGATGCTTGACCTGCAAGCTCACATAGAATGTTGTTGCTGGCCAAGACCGGCATGACTTGTGGTTTATAAAAAGGTAACATGCTCACAAGAAATATTCATTTCTGGTAGGCAATATAGCGACAGCGACGGAGAAATTGGGACAAGGCGGCCCTCAAGGCACTGCCTGTGTCCCGGGTTCCCGAGTTCCCCGCTGCAGCGGCATGCACGCGGTGTCGAACACCTCTAGATCTATGAGATTATTCGTCGACTATTTAATGCTGTACACTTCGCAGTGATGGCAATCTGACTTCAGAGTGCCGGGGAGTCAGGGGCATCACGAATGTACGATGTGTCACTGACCAAATTCGGCTCTTGCTACTATCTAAAAACCAGCGGAAGAATGCGATTTCGTGGTGGGCTACATACAATCTTGGAAACGAGACAGCTTGTGGCAGTTTTATGTAGTCTCATCTCCTAAGGTAAGGATGCCTGCGAACTTTCTTCACAGCACGATAAGCGAGACGGCGCAGAGAGAGTTGCAATGACCTTATATTGTAGCTGAGTTTCAGCAGAAGCCTTTTCAACAATGATATCCAGCAACATCCACTCTGAGTCTCAGTCGGAAAACTGTGGTGATTGGCTGTGCTCTTTTGTCGTGCCTTTATAAGTTAGTCACAAATCTAAGACCGAGTCGCCTATGCGACTCCAAGAGCCCTTGCTTCTAATCCTATCTGATTATATGTTCCGCAACTCTCATGGACGCTGTGTAGACGACGCGCTGGTGTGTCTTAGGCGGTAGACGAAACGGCTCTTCCTACACAATCATTTAGTATCAAATGACTGGTTAACCACTTCATTCCTCGAAGCTCAAGAATACTAAGATCCGTTTCTCTCGAACCAAGAATAGTCAACTGCCCAAAATCCAAACACTTATAAGACTTTCGGCCTCTTATCCATAAGGTAAAACGCCGAGCTTCCTGGTTTCTTCGTTCGCCACGCAATGTTCAGGAGCGTGCGAGTATACAGCTTTACGTTCACTTGCTTCAAAACTGCCCATAAGACTCAAAAAGACTACGAAGATAATTCTGTTAGACTAGTAAGTGCCTTAAGGTAGTCTCGTCATCTGCCATCTTCAGACTCTGCCTCTGGGCTGGTATTAACCTGCGAACGACCGTAACTACAATAAGACCCTCACCTAGCGGTCGACTCCAAGTTGTCATCGTAGAAGAAGGCTCTGTCTGGATCTGGCTGCTGACACGGATTTCAATGTGAGGCTTTCCCGCTCATATTTTCCCGCCATTGTGTGGGGAATGATGTCTACTGAGAGAGGGGTCCCTTTGAAAGAACAAGCGTAGATCCAGGAAGGAGTCGTTGCCTCTCGGTTGAGTTCATGGTCCATGTAAGCTAAAACTAGGTCTCTCAACATCATGCGTGTATGACAGGCGTCTGTACAAGCAAGCCTGGCTACGGACGACAAATAATGCCTCGCTAATTCCTGGTCTGCTGATAAGGCATATTTCTTCAGTTGGCTGGCAACTTTTGTTCAAGTGCGTGGTTCAAACCTATGATTGACTTGTCGTCTTTTCCCCCCCAGCGCGGTACTTAAAAGCGCATCTTCACTTGCACCTGATGTTGAACACAACCATGCCATAGGCATCAGGCAGGCTTTAAACGTTCATGAGATACCTCGACCCCTTCCTGGGCCTGGAACATGGCTCTCCTGTTAATGTGAGCCTCGTGATGAAATGGAGAAGATGTGAATGTCATGGGATTCCCGAAGGTTCTGTCAGTTTGGTGGGTGCTTCGTGTGCGCAACTATGGCCTCACGATATCTCGTCCACCTAGCCAAACGAAGACCCAACTGATCATGATCATGATCTTCCTCCTCCAGCTCCTAGTCCAGCCCAGACTCCCTGATCTCCAGGCCAACCAAGCACTCATACCAGTCCACTCTTGCCGGCCCCCAATGATACCATCGTGTCGCCCCAAGTACGCTAGCAAAACTCTTTGCTTGTACCCAAAAGGCTTCACATCTTCTTCCCTTCCGTTCAGTGTAGTGGTCAGGTACTCTCCCTTCTGCAACGCCACCTCAGCTAGCGTCGGCAGTGACACCCCATCAATGTCTGCCGCGTCCCCCAACGCGTACACGTCTTTCATCGGACTACCATCGGGCTGCAAAACCCTCAAGTACTTGTCCGTTAAAATCCTCGGTAGTCCTTGTTCGGGCTTCCTGACATTCAACTTCTGCACCAGCGAGCTGGCCTTGTTCCCTGTAGCCCAAATGATCAGGCCTGAAGGCAACCTCCCGTCCTCTTTCGTGATGATCCCGTCGGGCTCCACCGACGAAATGTGCGAACACGTCTTCAGCGCAACGTGCTTCCCCTCCAAACTCTTCGTCGCGTACTCGGTCAATTTGGAATCAAACGTCGACAGAATTGAAGGGGCGACATCGTGGATCGTGATCGTCAACTTTCCATCCAAATGGGGGAACAAGAACCTCATCTCCTCGAACCACAAATCCCACAGCTCCGCGGCCGCTTCGATGCCGATTGCTCCACCGCCAACGATCCTAATACTCAAAAGGTCCCTCTGCTCCTGCTCCGTCGTCGTCGGCAGCGACGCCTTATCCATAATCTCCAAGATCCTCTGCTGAATCAACCGCGCATCGTTCGTCGTCTTCAGGAAGAATGCATGCTTGCTCGCACCGGGCGTCCCAAAGTCCTGGATGTCGCACCCCGGCGCGATGCAGAGCTTGTCGTACTCCACCGTGAAGAACTCGGGCTCCTCGTCGTCGCCCTTGATGTGCGTGTCGGACTTGCACCGGATGACCCGCTTCTCAAAGTCAATGTCCTCGGCGAAGGCCTTGTAGTACTCCATGTCCGTCCGGCTCTTGCGGCGGACGGGCTCCTCCGCCATGCGAAAGTTGAAGAGGCCGCATGCTGCGCTGGCGAGGAGCGGGGTGTACTGGATCGTGCGGATGGGCGAGATGACTTTTACGGTGTACTTGGAGAGATCGATCTTTTGGGTCAGGGTGAAGCCGCCCCAGCCGGAGCCGATGACGGCGAGAACGGGTTTCTTCGAGTCGGCCATATTCATTCGTGCTGCAATCTGGCATCTGCCCCTTGGACAACTGAATGCTCTATGTCCGGCTATCCGCCTACTTAAGTCTTCCCCTCATCGTTAGCGGGCGAAGCTTCAAGGAACGCAAGCTTGACGTCACGCGTTTTACGGTTTTGCAGTAGTTCATGGCAAATGTGGTGGTCGCCTGCGGATAACTTTCGGGACGTCATCGATTTTCGGGAAATGGAGATGTTGCATTTTGGGCAGTTTAGCTGTTGATGTTGGCGCTCTGATTGGCCCCGACTGGCTGTCAGCTTGTAGATGGCAGATGCCGGGAGATCTCCGTAGCTGAATACCGAGATCCAGAATTGACGAGAACCCGATATATGGAGAACACGGAAGTCCGGCATCACGAACTTCTGCCTCTTTCACAAAGAAAAAAAAGAGAACGTCTCTGAAATACACTTGCGGGGTGCATGGGAGCTAGATTCTTGGCAAAGGGAATCCTCCATTGAAAACCATCGCTAGCACCACCAACATGGTGACACCTAGTCTACTAAAATGATACGTACAACTCAAACAAGGCCAATGCTTAGAGGCCCTCCGGGGCCTGGGCGTATTTCCTCCAAATGGGGTCATTCAACAACCTCTCCATTGCCTCATGCTCAACACCCACAAAGACCTCGATGCCGCCCCTCTTCGGGTCCGGCAACACAATCTGCATCGTGTGCGTGACGCCCACGGACGGCGGGCGGACGGCCAGAATTTTCTCACCGAATGCAGAGCCCCATTCGATGTCGTAAAAGGGGAACTCGCGCCACGACGACTGCAGCATATGGTTGCCGGGCATGTCAAGGAACATGGTCGGCGCAAGCCTAGTTACATCCTGTAGTCTCTCGATCAACGCATTGAGGCTGTCAAGGTAGATATCCTCGGTCTTGGCTACGGCGCGGCGGACGCAGATGGCCAGGTCCGCAAGCGTTGCTTCGCTTTCGGGAGACACGACCTCACGAAGGTCGAGAATGGCCGGTGCGAAGCCAAGGATGTTGCCGATGGTGTGCTTGTGCACCGGGACGCCGGCTCTCCGGCGCGCATCGAGGGCGATGCCCATCACCGAAGGCGAAGGGGTCGGGTCTTCGGAGGCGGGGCGGATCTTGGTGCTGTGTTGTGCTGACATCGTCGCGCGCCAGATAAGCGCCGACAGAGCGTCATTGGTGGTGATGTACTCTGGAATGCCTTCTCTACCCTTGAAAAGCTTGGCGTTGGCAGGAGATGCATCGGCCTTGAGAGCAGCCAGGGAAGAGGGGGAGAAGTACCAGACGTGGCCGTGGTGGATGTCTGAAGCAAGCTTGGGCGGCACACCAGGGGGAGTGAAGGGGAGCTCGATGTATTCTGCATGGTCTTCTGGGCGACCGGGCTGGGCGCCGGTGGACTTCATCACCTTGCCTCTGTCCTCTACGGGGACCTCGGCAGGGTTGGTGATTGGGATCCCTTGCAGACGCCGAACTTCCTCGGCGAGGAGCTCGGTGAACTTGTACGCCGTCGTGCCGTCTGCGTAGGCGTGTAGGAAGAGCATGTTGAGAAGGAGACCTCCCTTGATGAAGTTGGCTTGCATCCATGTGACGTTCAGCCTGTCGCCAGCCTGAGGCCATTCGCCACCCATTCCACGACGGCAGACCTTCTCGGGGCGGAGCGCCGAAGAAGGGAACCCACGGGCCTTGAGCTCAGCGAAGGTAGGGAAGGTCTCATCGCCACGGAGGTCCTTGGCGAGGAAGTCTTCGATCTCGTCGCCGTAGTGGCGGAGCTTGAGGAGACCTGCTTGTTTGGAGTCCTCAAAGGGCACGACTTCACAGCCGGCGATAGGGACACGATCTTTCATTGCCTTGTAGGCAGTCTTCAGGATGTGTGTCAGGTGGTCGGCGTCATAGTCGTCGAGCAGCTCAAAGTGATAGATGCAGCGGATCCATCCTTTGGGACCGATTTGCTCAACAGGGAGAAGGGGAGGGGCAAGATCGAGCTTCGTCTCAGTCGGCGAGGGGATCTCAGTGGCTGTTGTGGTCGTAACAATCTTCTCAGGCAGATGCTGGGCATCATTCACCAGAGTAGGCTCAATGACTGCTGCTGGTGCCATTTTGAGAAATCAAACAAGAATTCAAGCGAAAATGAGGATGAGATGCCCGCAAGAACCGGAATGTAGAGTATGATTGAGGTCAGGGAGTCGGGTGTCTCTAGGGAACCTGGAACGATGAGCTTTTGAAGAAGTAAACCGTCCTCCTGGTCTATTATCTATCCCTGAACTTCTATGCTCAAGGAACTTTCCGTCGCTCGTATGATAGTTTTTGCCGACCTACTCGAGATTCTGCAGCTCGCGCGGCGTAGTACATGTATTTCAGGGGAACCCAACATCTTCAGGCCCGGCTAGATTGCAGCGTCTCAATCGCTGCACTCTAGCTGAAATATGACCACGAGATGTACGTGTCCGCTACCCTGAATAGGCAAATGCCTCGTTCTTCGGTCGTTTGCTTGTTACAAAAAGGGACTCCATGCCGATCGACCTTCGAGGATAACAATCTGGTCGCGGTATCCCTTGACACTCGCTCGGGCTTTCGGGTTTTCAAGGCCTTTTTCCACAGGACGATGTGCCTGAACCGGCTTGTCAAAGATGGCCGTTGGATATCTTGACCGTTGCTAGCGCAGTTCGGCCTGTCGATGCTTGCGAATTCACTCTCTCAAACGTAATGATAAGTGGAGTTCTCGCAGTTCGACATACTTGCACCTGTCTTTGGTACGCATAGTAGGTAAGTTGTTCAGCCTGTTGGTGCTGAAGGCGAGTTTCTTTCCGGCTTCCCGCCGTGCCGAGACGCAAGGGCCCCGGGATCAAGAAGACCGTCACCAGAAGGTGCTGACTGGGGCGGGAGGCTTGCAGATGGGTGCCGCGGAGCTTCCTAGGGCGCGTATCCGCCTCGGTCTGCTTCTGCTTTCTCGGACTTCCTGCCCGTTACGATACGCTCCAAGGAGATAATGCACTCTTCAGGCGAGCGTTGGACCACATGTGGACCCTGGGAATTCCTGGTAATAAGACGTTGGTGTCGTGTTGGTTCTTCGCCGTTGAATTCGGCTGACCCGATTGGGTTGCTTTCTCATGGATGGCCTGGAACGAACTCCATCAAGACAAGTGGAGAATACTTGCACAGACAGCCGCATCCTTCCCGCTGGAAGATGAAGGTGGCTCTCATCGAGGCTCGGGTGCTCGCGGATATTCCGACTTCTGTGGGAACAGCCTCAGACAGGAAAGAGTGACAGTCTGCCAGAGCTGGAAAGGTGGGAGTCGACGGTCTACTAAACGGAGAAGGCATGATCTGCTTCACGGGAAGAACATCCTGGGCGCAGCCCCAACAATGTCCTGGGTCTTAGACAAACTTCTCAGTCCCTTCTTCTACTTATCTCGTAAATTTTCTCCGACAACAACCGCAGACCGTTTCGGCCGCCAAGGGCTTACCAAGGCGCGAGACCTGCGCTTCCTGATGTGCATGCGGCACAGCTGAAGATCTCCATATCTCATTGCAGAATCGTACTACTGTTGGATGTTTGCCAACGGGATTTTCTCTCCGCTACCCTTGCGATCGTAAAGCAAACATACACGTAAGTGCTAGCCCCCTGGTCTAGCGCCAACATGTCTTGCAAAAGGTCTTGAGACAACCGAGGCATTTGAAGACTTTTGTAAAGTTCCAGGAGAGACGCCAAGCTGAAATGCAATGCGGAATGAGCAGAGTGATTATGCGTCAATTCATAGGCCCTGTGTCGATACAGCCAGCCACAATCATGGAAAAGTACGTGTTGCTTTAAGAGCGACTCAGATCTTCGCTAAAACGTTGTGGTAAGCGGCGAGTTTTGGTTGGTTTCTTCCCCCTCTCGCATTCCGCTCAAATGTCATTGTCAACCTCTTCTTTTGCTCCGTCTTCCATTTCCCCCTTGGCGAGGAGAACTTGCCATCGACAGAACTCTTCGCAGATCACAGCAGCATGACCGTCGACCCAAACATCGTGGCTATTTTTGGAGAAGCACCGGCGGGACTTGATCTAGACGAGAGTATCGTGACCCCTTACAATGTTGCGGTATGCATCGTTCTTGGTCTTGCGGCCGCATCAGTTGCGCTTCGCTTCTACGTGCGCTGCGTAAAGGGGTCGAAGCTTTGGTACGATGACTGGGCAATCTTCGTCAGCGTTGTAAGTTAGAATTCGCCCCTGACACGATGATTTGGGAGTAAGATGCCAGTCTCTGACCCTCGCGTCTCTAGTTCTTATGCGCAGCGACGACGTTTATGACCATCTTAGGTGAGTAGACCGGGAAGCTTTCTTTTCAGGCATGAGACCACGCGACGCGAGAACCATCTGACATGAAAAGCCGGGAGCTATGGCGCCGGAGAGCATATCTGGTCCAGCAACATCTCGCGTTTCGTAACACTATTGAAGGTATGACGGGGCAACTCTTGTTTGTATTCCATTTCCATCATTCTGGCCACTGACATGAATCCTTTATCAGATCGTGTATGCCGAGCCCTACGTGTACGCGACCGCCGTCACCTCAACAAAAGTTAGCATCCTCCTCCTCTACCGTCGCCTCTTCCATTCCAAGAATGGTCTCGGGCAGATATACTCGATCATGTTCTGGACCGCAACCTTCCTTACTAGTACATATCCATTCATCCTTTGGATTACCATGGCTTGTGCCTGTCGCCCAGTGTCGTTCTACTGGACTCAGTACCTAGGGGAGAAAGGAACCTGCATAAATGTCAGCTTGTTCTTCCTCCTTCTAGGCATCGTCAACATGTTTAACGACATTGTCATTTTGCTGGTACCCGTGCCTCGCATCTGGGGACTGCATATGAACAAGCGGACCAAGACTTCCATTATTGGTATCATGCTTCTTGGCGGTTTGTACGTTATCCATGCTTTCCTTCAGAAACCCGTGTGCTTATAACCTATCACAGCGTCTGCGTTGCAAGTGTTGTGCGTATTTACTACCTCAACGGCTTGTTCCAGAACATCGACGTCACTTGGTGGATGGGCCCCTCCTTTGCCTGGTCAAGCCTCGAACCGTCCGTCGCCATCATCTCCGCTTGTCTGCCAACATTTGCACCGTTGTTCCGCATGGGCCGCAACAAGTCCTCGAAGAGTCCGTCCTATCCTTACGCAGGTGAACGCAGCGGTGGTGTCTCCGGTAATGGGGGACAACGTAGCCGCAACGCTCACGGCAGTCAACTTGCAAGGGCAAGTGTGGGTGGCTTTGGTCTGAGCCGAAGCCCGGCGGGGCATACAAGACTTGAGGATGATGAGGTCGAGCTGACTTGCAAGGTAACCTCCGGGGATACGATTTCCAGTCACGGTGTAGAGAGCAAAGGTAGTTCTGATTATGAGCGAGGCATCGTGGTCAGGACTCAGGTATCTGTAGTCTCACAGAAACATGAAGACAAGCTTCGGGAGAAATAATAAACATGGATATATGAAAGCTGAATTCATGTATTCAATAAAGAGTTTCGCTATCCAGGCGGATACTTCTAGCTAACCAAGCGAAGATCTGCGTATAATCACTAGGTCTGAGAGTAATAATTTATCATCTCGACTTTCGGTCGTCAATATAGTCATTGTTATCCATCCCTATCGTCTGCTGTCCCCATCGTCCCCGCCCCCCCTCCCTATCCCTATCCTTTATACCGTCCCTGTTACTATATACGCCCGCACGGATAGCTGAAAGTATCCGCCCGGATAGCAAAACTGTGAGTAACTGGCATGTCGATGATAGTAGTACGTAACTCAAACTTTGAGATTTGAAGCAATGCAATACCATCCCAATTCACGGTAAAGGGGCCAAGAGAACGTCGATCTTACTTTCCAAGTCCTGATATAGTAATTCCATGAGCCATAAATTATGGCGAGTATGCTGGAATATAAGACGATTTGCTCTTTGCTTGGGTACGTCACTTACGCCTAGAAGCGCAACTCCCGAAAGTCATATTTGGGGCGCTTTGAGGCTATGTATCTTGGGTGATTCGCTCTTGGAAGCCGCTGTTGTTTTCCGTTTCCGACTCTCGTTAACTCTTTGGTACGGGTTTCAGAAATTTCCTAATTGCAAAGAGTTTTGCTGGCCGGGCAGTGTCACGTGGCTGGCCGGGCATTATCCCTTATAACTTCAATCGCTGTTTGCGTGACTAAAACTTCAATTAACTATGTACCACTTTTACAGTATACACAACGAGTGTCTTTAATCCATGCTATACGCTAAGATCACTCAGATCCCTAATATATGTATAATAATAATTATAGTCTACGACGTACGCGAGTGACGAGTCTACGACGTATACTTGCGATGATAACCTGACTTATAACAGATATACGCAATAATAGACGTACGCGATAGTGACTTGAATTACAGAGCGCGCAATAGTTATTAGTACTACTTTACGCACTAGGGGTTTTCACGCGTATGTGGTGGACATTGCCTAGCCAGCGAATTGACACTGCCCAGCTAGCAAAACTCATTGCAAACCATGTAAGCAAGAACGCGTTTTTGAAGGTCCAAGTCAATGTGTCATCTCATGCACAGAGTAGCGGTGCCCATTTGGGGGCCGAAGTGATGCGACGCCGCCACCCCTGCTTGCTGTTGGTGGGAAACTTGGCATCTGTAACATTAGATCGACCAGGGGAATGACGTCGCACTCAACATTGCGCATGGGACTCGGCCTCCAGACCGTAGGATTGAATACATTTACAGCATGTTCCAAACTGGTAAGGTGTCTCCAAGATGTAGGTTCGGTCAACTTGGTTTAGGAAGTTCTACCCAGGCTGCGATGTGAGTAGACGCTTGAATGGAACCATGTGAACGATAGACATAGGTCATTTGAAGCTGACTCAATGGCATTCTTGTGTTGCCTTGCCTGCCTGAATATCATGTTGTGAGCTATTGATTTCCAGTACATGTGAAGAGGACAAACAGATCTGATGTCTCAGGACTAGCTTCGAGCACCACAAGAGCACTATATCGGCTTTCCATGGCTTCTGCTTTGAGTTGACGCTGATGAGGATCCACTCTTTTCAACAAGCAAATTCGCCCATGAAAGATCTTACTTCTAAGAAACGTCACCGATTTGGCTTCCAACGCAACCTCCTTTTTGCGGACTAGCGCCAGCATGTTCTCCTTTTGGCTTCAACGTTATTTTTCTCATCGGAAGCATTTCACATCCTTCAGCGACGTCGGAGTGGCATGAACGGAAGCCGCGGGGGCGAAATTTAAGGAAGGTCACATCTTTAAGGCTGTGCTTAGTGGGTCATTCGAGGTTGGTAACCTGTCATCGGAAGGTCTCGAAAATTTGTCAGTCGCTAAGGTCTGGGACTCGGCCTTGGCAACCATATACACTCTTATGTCCACTGCTATTGCCAGGCAAGCATGTCATTCTTAAGTCAGCCTGGTCAAGTTCGATGAGGTGGGCTTCTTCGACCCTTCAAGTAGTTGACCGCTCCGGCGTGCCTGCATACGGTCACGCAGGAGCAGGTTGCCGAGCAGCGGCCTGCAGCGGACTGGGTAGAGCAAGATTTGACGACATGGCTCAGCTCGTTGGGAGTTCGATTACCCGGTCTGCTTGAATTCTGATTGATCACGGGCTCCGTCTTGCACCGCCCTTCTCCACGTAGTCATACTGATTCGGCGACGGTCCGAATATGAGGCATTTTTACGCGAGGCATTCTGGCTGTCAGCCAAGACAATACACGACCAAGAAACGACAAAGTTTTCCCGCGATCGTCCGCGTCCAGTTGCCTGATTCACTGAGCTCTCGTGTAGGGCCTCCACAATGGAGTATGCTTATATTATCAGATCCACAGAACAGGTGCCATCGTTGCCTTTCCGAGTTAGTACCCTCCGGTTCTGCGGAGGGTTTCCCAGTACCGAGACAAGGTACTTGAATAAGATTATCAATCTCATCTTATCAATCGTTCACATATTTAAGGTATAAGCCAACATCATGACGTTGATTTTCCCCTCAAGCTCTTGGTTGAGTGTCTTGCCATTCCTTTCTTTGCATCGTCATCCGGCATCATGAAGTTCATTACTCTGAGCTCCGCGCTTCTGGCGCTGGGCGAGACGGCCGCCGCTCGCATGTACGCCCGCGACAATGCCACAACCACCCGCAACACCACCTACGACTTCATCGTCGCCGGAGGCGGAACCGCTGGTATTGTCGCAGCTGAGAAGCTCGCTACTTCCGGTCGCAGTGTTCTTCTGCTTGAGCGTGGTGGACGTTCCTTCTACATGACCGGCAACAACAAGACGATGCCATGGAACAGCACCGTCACCATGTACGATGTTCCCGGCATGGCTGACCACACTGGCGCTTCCCCCGATCTGCAGTACTGCAGGGATCTTGCCATTGCGGCAGGATGCCTTCTCGGTGGCTCAACCATGCTCAACGCCCTCATGTACGTCAGGCCCCGCGCCGCGGACTTCGCGGCCTGGCCCGAGGAGTGGCACTGGGAGAACGGCATCGCCGATGCGGCCGCCGAGTTCTACGAGCGCCTTCCGGGCACCACCTTGGCTTCGGAGGACGGCAAGCGCTATGATGATGGTGCTTTCGAGATCATGTCTCGCTTCTTGGATGCCAATGGCTGGAGCGAGCAGGATGCCATCAACGATCCTGAGGCTAAGGAGCTGATGTACACTCACCCTCCGTGGTCGGTAAGCAACACCATCGCTCAAATATTCTTGCTCAAATCTGACACGATCTAGATCGCCCACGGCCTGCGTGACAGCCCCGTTCGCGCTATCCTCCCCGACGCCGAGGCCCTCTCCAACTTCCACCTCGAACTCAACACCAAGGTCCTCCGCGCCATCCGCGAGGGTGGCCTTGTTACCGGCATCGAGGTTGAGCACGACAGCGGTGCCCGCGAGATCATCAACCTGGCCAAGGGCGGATCCCTGGTCCTGGCTGCCGGCTCCCACTCCACTCCCCGTGTCCTCTTCAACTCCGGCATCGGCCCTGCCGCCCAGATCGAGATTGTTGCCTCCGGTAACACCAACATCCAGCTTCCTCCCAAGGAGCAGTGGATCGAGCTTCCCGTTGGCGAGAACCTCAAGGACCACGCCATCGCGACCGTTACCTTCACCACCAAGGACAAGCTTGTTGCCCTCCCCAGCACTGCTTGGACCAATCCCGACCAGACCTCCATCGACCTCTTCGCCCAAGGCAGCGGTCTCATGGCTCAGTCTGGTCAGCGCCTGAACTTCTGGACTTCCGTCAACACCACCGATGGCGCTACCCGTCACATTCAGGGCACTGTTCGTGCTGATGCCAACAACACCATTGGTGTCAAGGTCTACCTCACCCACGGTACCACCTCCGTTGGCACCGTCGGTATCACCCCTGAGGGAGCTACCAACATGACCCAGAAGCCTCTCCTGCACACTGAGGGTGATGTTGAGGCTTTGACCACCATGGTTGACACCCTTCTCCAGTACGCCCGCAAGCCTGACAGCATTCTGAGTGTTCCTGAGAATGTCACTGCCGAGGCTCTTGTTGTTGCGGCTGGCAGCGGTAGCCACTACCTTGGCACCACGCAGATGGGTTCTTCCAACGACGGCAAGAGCGTTGTCGACCCTAACACCAAGGTTTGGGGTACCGAGAACCTGTTCGTTGTTGATGGAAGCATGCACCCTGAGGTTCCTACTGGCAACACTCAGGCGCCTATCATGGTCGCTGCTGCCTATGCTGCGAAGAGAATCTTGGCTTGCCAGAAGTGAGCGTCTGCACTTGCCTTTCTAAATTATGGCACATGTAACTTTAGGGCAAGGCGCATGGAGAAGAATTTCTGTAGGTGATAGATAATGAAAGATCTAAACTAATTGAAAACTGAATCTCAATTTCCAATGCTCCTTGACATCAGGCGTTGTTAGTCGGCTGAAGTCAACCGGCGCATCTCCAATGGTGACACGAGGGGCAACCTGGGGTGGAATTGCAAGACATTCCAGAATCGCCACACTGGCACTATCAAGTTGATAAGTTTCACCCTCGTGGACTTCTAAATGGTGAACTTACACAAGTCCATATCAACTGGTAAGTGTACTTGCCTTTCTGTCCGGTCCGACATTTAACTTGCTGCACCAGGCAATTACCACGAGGTCTCTGCTACAGACATCGGTCAGACCCAGCCATTTCGCTTACTTTTAGATGCATGGGATAACCTACATTGCCAAGAGATTCTCTTAAATACGGAAGGATTGACCGTGAAGCTACGGCATCCTTAGCTGTCGCTGTGGTTGTCTTCCTTGGAACTTCAAGGTGGTCGACCTTCGCCTCCAATCTCTCGACAAGCAGCGTGGTCTGTCCGGACCTGCTTTGAGTCTCGTGATTTTGGTAGCTAGTATCAAGATTTTGATCGCTCAGTTCCGACGGGGACCCCGAAGCCTTGCGCTTGATAAAGTTCCTGTGGCACTGAGGGCACTCCAAAGGGGCTTCCTCTTCTGTGCAAGTCCAACCACACGAAGAACACCTTGAAAGTCCAGGGCTCTCGTTACCGAGAGATTCCAACTCTGATTCTTCAAGGAGTCTATCAAGAGATGACACTGGTTTGACTTCTAGTCCTTCAATGTACAGTGGCAGCGCTTCGAGGGCAATTTGCTGAAGGTGACGCGCTAAGTGAAGAAAGAAAGCCTTGTTTCTGTCAGTGCTTATCGGGTTCCATAAATCGCAGAATGGACACGAATGACGATCGAAGTCAGTCTTCGGCCTTTCGCACGCTCCTGCTATGAACGGAAATTGGTTGTCAGTTATCTTCCCGGTATGCGAGTGATTGAAATGCTCCTTAAGATCCTCCAAGCTATGCAACTCGCTACTGCAGAAGACACATGACCAGAGACGGCTATGATTCTCTGTTATGTGATGAAACCAAGAGTTTCGAGTGTCAAAAAGATGGTTAGCTTGTACACAGTCTTTGACCGTGCATACATAAGGCTGAAGATCCCAGAAAACATGCTTTCTAGGAACTTATTAGTGGCGGCCTAGCCTTTGGAAAGATTTAGAGAAGAACCCACTTCCATTCCCAGTGGTTGGCCACTTTCTGAATGGTCAAACAATAAGGACACTCGAATGACTTGTTGTAAGCCAGCTCAATGCCCTTAAAAGTCATCCTTGTGAGATCAGGAATATGGCGGCCCATTTGGTCGTTGCTATCGAAGCAGCTAACGAAAGATGTTGCGGCTGAGAAGGCCGATGAGGCACAGGTGGCATTCTGTAGACTTTCCCTGTCGATGTATGTCGTGGCCTTCGATGTCGCCGTTTCATCGTCTTCATCGTCGACATTTGTCTTGGAGAAGCTATTGTGATGTTTCTGTCTGTATTGGATGTTGAGTCTTCTCAAAGTAACTGCATTACCTAGACGTTGAAGTAACCAAGACTGCTCTTTGGCTTTAGGGAACTTGTCTCCTATATTGGTGATGTCTGGAGAAGCAATCTCGGGCTGAAAGTCCACTTGCGCGGATCGAACACGACCTCGTGGTCTTTGCCTTCTCAGCAACGTCGACAAGTCGAATAGTAGAGTTACGGCAGACTCCACGTTGAGGAGTAACTCTTGCAACTCGTCGGATTCGGATTCGGACCCGGAATCCATCAGCTCTGGTCGGTCGTTTCTGTTAGGCAGATTTCCCGACAGGATTTGCAGCGCTACACATTTATATGGGTCAATGAACGCCTTCGGTCTGTCAATACAGGAGGCGCACCGGTTGAACATGATCCATCAATCCGATCTAGACCCGAAACAATGCTTGACTTCATTCTCTCAGCATGCTGAACCCGAGAATCGAGAGATTTCGGAGAAGAGGGTGGCAAAAGTGCCCCGATGTTGCCAGCCCAAACGCGGAACCTGCCACGCGAATCTTCCGCTGAAAGGCGACGATCGAAGTATTCCGCTTGGTTAAGGCTATCAACTAGCCGGTTCAGCTTGGACATGCAACCAACCCCTAAAGCTGAGATGGTCGTGGGATTCTGAGTTTCATCCATGTTCGAAGCCTCCAACGCCGCGATGTAGTGGACTCGCAAATGAAGTGGGCTCATATGAGTGCTCAAGTTCCATTCGTAGAGCAACGCTTCAAAATGAGGGGTTTCCGGTATGACCGTATATCTCACCTGCAGCCTGCATGCTCATGCTCATGCTGAGAAGGGTGTCACAAATCACGTGCGCAGCCTGTTTGCCCTCGCCGCAGAGCTTTTGGACGCGAACCCCGCGCGAGCGCCGAGAAACAACTCACCTTTCTTTATCAACGGGACATAGCCAGCAAATTTCAGCGCCTTTTTGCTTGGATCATATCAGGGACATACCTGATTTCCGACAGCATGTCAGGCTTTGAGGTCGCTGGCTTGGTTCTCGGAGCCTTTCCACTCGTTCTGGGTGGTTTAAAAGAGCTCGAAACGCCCTTCAAGAGAATGCGGTTCTACTGGAAGTTCCGAACCAAGTTTGAAACCTTCGTTGCCGATCTTAACAAAGAACGGATTGTTTACGATCAGAATCTCGACTTCATTCTTTCGTTCTTGGACATAGATCCACACGACAAGCATGCTTTCCCGGATGGTGTTCCCGATTCGTTCTGGGGCGAGCCAAAGGTTGGAAACGACCTGAAGCGGAAACTCAAGGATCACCACTTCCATGAATTCATCGCAGAGTTGGAAAACATGCACACTGCACTTGAGGGTCTACACAAACTGCTTCCCATTCAAAAAGTCGGTCAACGTCCAATTACTTAACTCAGAATGTCATTTTAGAAGCACTGACCAACCAACGTCGTTTTATGTAGGTACACCAAATAGATGGACAGGATATGGATAGTCATATATTCAGATTGAAGACAAGCTTCATGGGTAGGAAAGATGATCTACTGTCGCAGCTGAGGCAGTCGAATGAATGGATCTACAAATACCTTGACCGCGCAGCGCGGATAATACCGGATGGCACATCACATGAGCAACAACGTCTCGGCAAATACCACGATAAAAGATTGAAAGACTTTCAGAACCTTCAAGTTCAAGCTCGATCTCTGTACGCCTGTTTCCAGAAAAGCTGGCTATGCGGATGCCCCGATGGTCACCCGTGTGGCATCACAGTGCAGCAAAGCAAGACAGAAACCACAACAGAGACTAACCGGAACCAAAATATCATGATACTTTTCAATCCGTCAGCTAGTGAAAGTAGCTCCAGAACAAAAGTCAGAATAAGTGGGACCAGATCACAGCAGAGAGGAAAGGACCGCGCTTCCCCTAGCTGGTCAAAACAACACGAGATCGATTGGCTCAGCCAACAGATGTCCGCTAAAAGCCTTCTTGGAGCGTCGCAAGGAGATTACATAGTCCTTCCAGAGCTTTTGAACTCTACCTTACTTGCCCTAGGGGGATCTGAATTCGTTGCTAGCGATGGACTGCGAAAACCACCAGCCAAATTGCGAAAAGGCGCAGGGAAGCTGCTTCCGATGCCGCCCACTGCTGCCAAGGCCGCGAAGCGACTTCAAAACCCACGATTATCATCGTATGCCATCTCAAAACTGTACAATCGCCTTTAGGATCTTTTTCAGTTAACACATGGATTAGAGGTCAAATATCGACATCTCCCACCAGGAGGGTTCATTTTAGCACTGGCTTAGACGATGCCACCATGGGAAATATGGAAGACAGCGAAGAACCGATCAGCAACATTTGTGGCTCCGTCTCTTGCAACCCTAAAATGCCGTGTCTTGGGTTCTTGCAGGTTGACCATCAAAACAGGCTTTACCTACATAGCGAGCCGTCGAGTAAATTGCACCAACATGATTCACCGCTGACCATGAAGTCTTTCAGCAGAAGCCAAAAGTCTCGCTTCAAGCGTCTATATGCAGGGTTATCGACAGTGTTGTTGATCGCAAGTGTTAGTGACACTTGCTGGCTCACACCGTCGTGGGCAACATCGGGACTTTTACTAGTTGAAGAAGACGAGCAGTCGGATTTGCAACCGTACATCGTCCACTCTTCTCTACTGAAATCTCTACAAGGGAAGGCGAAGTTTTGTACTCGCCCGGAAACATTCTACATCCTTGGAATTATTATTCTTGAGCTGGTCTTCGGGGAAGAATTCGCAACAGCAACGCAGTCCTTTCGTTCTGCTCACTTGGGGATGGATGGCAAGCCCAACGAGCTGACAGAGTTTTGTACAGCGATGGAATGGGCGAAGGTGGCTGGTGGTCAAGTTGGGGACAGGCTGTCCAATGGAATCGAGTGGTGCCTCGGTTTCCAGTTGGACGAAAGGGAGCACCTCAGTAGCTCTGAATGCTTGCGGGAAACGTGGGACAGATTGGTTGCACCGCTTGAACATTTCCTTAAGTTATGGGATTGTGACCCGGTAGAATAAGATAACTGCTGACTACAATCTTTTCACGTTAATATAAAGCTTACTCAGGTATCTACGGAGTTCTCTGAAGCCATTAAAGGATCAAGATGTGTTCAGACATCGTTAGCTGCTAGCATTCCGTTCCCCTCGACTAAGCCGGAGAGTGGGGCCGGATCCGGCACGGCCCCTCCAAAGATCGCTCGGATCCCCCCGACAGCGCGAGGAATTTCCCTTGGGGCGATACTACCTCAGTATGAGTTGAGTTAAAACTCAACCAAGCTGCTAACAGTGTTTTGAGATGGATTCCATCATCTTATATACTCTTGGAACCAGGGCGTAGTAGGTCAGCACACACAAAGAGTCATTGAAACTCAAAGAGGAAAGAACAATCTCTTGAGCTGTGGTTTTGTTGCTGATCTTGACTGTCATTGAAAGACCCTTGTACGATTTGGATATTGCGCACAGACCATTGGCCAATTCAGAGACGGCAGCCAGTGCGAAAGCCAAAACGAGAGCGAGCGGTGAATGTTAACCCGGTGAAGCCTAGTGGCCAAGTCCGGGAAAGAAGGCTGGGGAAGTAGCTTCTTTCAGTTGATATTCGAGCACGGCATTGCACCTGCCAGGCTGCCAACAGGCTGAAAGAGCCAACTCAGTGTGTTGTTGATGGCAGGTGGCAGTGCCCAGGTATCTTCATGCACCCCTGAATGCCACCCAATAGCCACCGAGCAAAAACGCATGGACCATGTAGCGGTGAGAGTGTTGTGACTACCTGATTGGCTGGGAAGGACCCCGCAATCTGGCAGGTACTGGAGACCCAACAGACCAAGCTAGCAGTGGTCAATTGGCGCTAAACCCGGTGAAGGAGGGGGGAGCACCCTTCTCCCACAGGCCTATCGTGCCACTGGCCGGCCTTGTTGATTCTGCCCCGCCTTGCCCACAACAAGAGACCCTCCAAACCTCTGAAAACCATCACCACGCCTTCCCTCCCCCTAGCTCTTCCGAACCTCATCTCTGCGCTGCGCGCGTGAAAATATTCCCTTTCCCCATCCCAATTTGCGTCGCAGTATCCCTCCAGAACCGTCTAGATACGACTCATCATGAAGGGCGAGGTAAGTCAACGCGTTTTCCTCTCCAGAAATTCCACAACTCGACCCAAGCTACTGCATCGTGGCTTCGCTGTCCATTTTCGCGGTAGCAACGACCCCTGAAATTCGGCCCAGCTACCCAGTCTACCTCACTTTGCCTCGGCCCTGATAGCTTCAAAACTGACATCAGCCTTCTCCAGATTCTTCACCTTCATCTCGGCCAGGCCGGTACCCAGCTGGGTAACTCTGCTTGGGAGCTGTACGTCGACTTTCTTCGTCCCATGCCTACCTTATCCGATGGGAATTCCGATGGACTGACCGCCAGCGCGCAGCTACCTCCTCGAGCACGGCCTCGGCCCCGATGGTCGTCCTGACCCCAACGCCAAGGACGTCGTTGACGGAGGATCCTACGAGACGTTCTTTACCGAGACTAGCAGTGGAAAATACGTCCCTCGATCCCTCTTCGTCGACCTCGACCCTTCCCCCATTGACGAGATCCGAACTGGCGGCTACCGCCAGCTCTTCCACCCCGAGCTGTTGATCAGCGGCAAGGAGGATGCCGCCAACAACTACGCCCGTGGCCACTACACCATTGGCAAGGAGATGGTTGACAATGTCATCGACCGTGTCCGCCGCGTCGCCGGTTCGTTCCGCCCGTCACCAGCATACCCGTCAGCCCGCGCCCATACTGACCGACATCTATAGACAACTGCCACTCCCTCCAGGGTTTCCTGATCTTCCACTCCTTCGGTGGTGGTACTGGTTCCGGTTTCGGTGCTCTGCTCCTGGAGCGCCTTTCCACTGAGTACGGCAAGAAGTCGAAGCTCGAGTTCGCCGTCTACCCCGCTCCCCGTGTCTCGACTGCTGTCGTTGAGCCTTACAACGCTGTCCTGTCTACCCACAGCACCATCGAGAACTCGGACTGTACCTTCCTGGTTGACAACGAGGCTGTCTACGACATCTGCCGCCGTAACCTTGATATCCCCCGTCCCTCGTACGACCACCTGAACCGCCTGATCGCTCAGGTCGTCTCCTCCATCACCTCGTCTCTCCGCTTCGATGGTGCTCTCAACGTCGATCTGAACGAGTTCCAGACGAACCTGGTCCCCTACCCTCGTATCCACTACCCCCTCATCAGCTACGCTCCCGTCATCTCAGCTTCCAAGAGCTCTCACGAGAGCTTCAAGGTTCAGGAGCTTACCTTCCAGTGTAAGTCCCAATTCTTAATCGCTACGAGGACAGAGAAACTGACAGACTGCAGGCTTCGAGCCCAACAACCAGATGGTCGTCTGCGACCCCCGCAACGGCAAGTACATGGCTGTCGCTCTCCTGTACCGTGGAGACGTCGTTCCCCGCGACTGCAACGCTGCCATCGCCGCCCTCAAGGCCAAGGCCTCCTTCAACCTCGTCGAGTGGTGCCCTACTGGTTTCAAGCTCGGCATCAACTACCAGAAGCCCATGGCCGTTCCCGCCGCCGCCGGCGACGGTGGTCTGGCTTCTGTCGACCGTTCCGTCTCCATGCTTTCCAACACCACCGCCATCGCTGAGGCCTGGTCGAGATTGGACCACAAGTTCGACCTCATGTACAGCAAGCGTGCCTTTGTCCACTGGTACGTCGGTGAGGGTATGGAGGAGGGTGAGTTCAGCGAGGCCCGTGAGGATCTTGCCGCTCTCGAGAAGGACTACGAGGAGGTCGCTGCCGACTCCTTCGAGGCCGACGAGGGAGACATTGAGTACTAAGCTAACTGCGGACGCACCGTTTCTTCGTTTCGCGGTAAATTGGTTGCTGCGACGAAAGACGACGTATCCTGTGGCTTTGGACGGAACGAATTCACGAAAAAGTCTGTTTTGGCGGCCGTTGGAGTGTCGGTTGAGTAGATTTCTCTGGTCTCGTTCCCGCTGAACGGACATGGACGCGCAAGACACTGGATTACCCCATAACCCATGAATGGATATTTCGGAGTCAAGCTCGAGTTGATAATAGATGAGACCAAGTCCTTTTTCTTCACACGAGTACATACACGTGGTCTTTTGGTTCCTCGATACTTGAGAGGTCGGGGCCTTTTCCCGTAGTCAATTGTAACTGAAATTGCACATTACATCTTCACATCAGTATACTTGATGACTTGATCCCAGTGACTTTTCAATGACGGAAATGGAATTAGGTAAGAATTACCGTGTGGCTGCGACAAGTGATCTCATTTTTTGGACGCCTTTAACCTGTGCCGTTCTATGTTCACCAGTGGTATTCCCCGACAATAATACATGTTTCTCTGCCCGGATCATTACCTCCTCTTTACTGCTTCTCCTTGTTCTTCCACGCCTCCGCTCTCCTCGCGCCACGACCTGTAGGCTTCGACTTTTGGACACGACCCTTGACCTTGGCCCGCTTGTTGCCGAACTTGAGATCCTTGGGCCTGCCGTCCTTGGCGCTGGCGCGACGTCCCTCAAAGATGAAGGCCTCTGGCGCCTTGATGTCGTCCTTGGGGACAACGCCAGAGCCGCTGGCCCTCTGGGGCTTCCGGTCACCGCCCTTGCGCTGTTCACGCATGGCACCGGAGCGGCCCAGGAGACGGCTTGCACGGCCGGCCATGGATTTCTGCTCGGGAGTGATCTTGGCCTTGTAGCTTGTGCTACCCGGTGCGCCGCGAGCGGCTTGCACTCTCGCCTTGGAAGAGCGCTCCATTGCGAGTGCGGTCTTGTGAGGGGCCTTCGCACGGGTTACGCGCATAATTCTGGGGAGCATAGGAGGGTACTTCTTGCCGTCCAGAAGGAGGGCTGCTTCAACGTGGTTGGCGTCCTGCGGATGTTAGTATCTTCAGACGGTGGTTTCGGAAGCTTCCGGGTACTCACGTAGAACTGAACGTAGGCGAAACCCTTGCCTACTCTGGTCTTGGGATCGCGAATGACGCGCACGTTCTCGACCTTGCCAGCTTGCTTGCCAAACGTCCTCCACAGACCCTCTTCAATGTCTGCAGGAACCTTGGTACGCTTCTTCTGCACCGTCTCACCGGCCTCGTCCACCGTAGTAATCGTCTCGTCGTCGACGAAGCCGAGGTTGCCAACGAACACGCAGCGACGGTGGTCTGTAGGGGCGGGATGCGCAACACTGTCAACGCGCAGATGGCGGTCCAGCACAACAGTGCCGTTGAGCTCGGTAACGACCTTGCGCGCAGCTGCGGGGGTTGAGAACACAACGTACGCATTTGCGGACTTTGTGGTCTCCTGCATGACAGCCTTGGTGATATAGGCCGCGCGCTTGGGCAGAGCGCCGCCGGAGAAGGCGACGGATCGGAAGCGGATGGACTCGATCTTTTGCGCCGGGGTGGCGTCCTTGTTGAGGACGCTGGTGAGGTGGGCTTCGAGGGTGCGCTTGGCGGCCTTGTTGGAGACGGCCTCGGAGGCGACGTTGGAGAGGAAGACGGTGCGGTTCGCCTTGTCGATTTCGTCATTCTTTTCCTTGGTCTTGCCGGCGGACGCGAGGGACTCGTGGACGGGGATCTCAGCGTCGGACTCCTCTTCCTCGTCTTCTGAAGCTGCCTCGTCCTTGTCCTCCTTTTTGCTGCGCTTCTCCGCGGGTGTTTCCTTTTCCTCGGCTTCCGCCAGCTTGCTAAGGTACTTGCCCTCGATGTCGTCCTCATCCCTCTTGCGCTTGCGCTCTTTCTTGGGTTTCGCCTTCGGTTCTGGGGCCTCGTTTGCTTCCTCTGAAGACTCTTCCCCCTCGTTATCTTCCCCTGAGTAGGCCTCAGCCTCTTCATCATCATCGCTTCCTTCCTCGGAGTCTTGCTCTAGCTCCGACAGCTCCTCGTCGTCCTCCTCGTCGGCATCAGGCAGTTCTTCGTCAGAGTCTGCTGTTTCGGGCTTTGACTTTGGGGGTGGCGCTTCGGAGTATCTTGTCTTAGAGGGAGCCTTGACCGGGCCAGCCTGTGTTTTATTAGAATTTGCAAGTTCAATTGGCCAACTGCCAATATCATATCAAAGACTTACACTGGATGCGAAGAGTGCATCGAGGGTGGGGTCAATGGCCTTTGTTGAGGCCGTAATTTTAGAGTTACTGTAAAATCTGTGAGTATTGCATGTTGTCGTACTTGGAATAGTACCAAACATACCCCTTAGCCATTGTTGCGACGAATTTTTTGCCTGCGTAACGTCACGATGTTTTTTCTTCAGCGGGCCTGCTGTAGATGCACCGGCCGCCCAAGGTCTCGTCCGCCAGAAAAAATAATCGAGCTCCTCTGTCGCTGGCCTGCGCCTCCCAAATCGATAAGGAATTTTCGGCGGTTCGGAGGCTGATAAGAAACGGAACAACCAGCCATTGGCGCAAAAGGTCAGCCGGGCGCTATTTGCCGAGAACAAGTGCCCCGTGCCCACTGTTGTGCCAGCTCTCACCGCTTTCGCTGTCAGGGCGAGGACTGGTTCTGCCGACCGATGCTGGTTCCGCACTGGGCAAGACAGGCAAAGGCACAGAGAGAGAGGGAGCAGCAGGTGAGCGCATCTCTCATCGAGCGGCAGGTCACTAACGCTTCTCTTCCCACCTCCGAAAACCCACCACAACACCACCACTCCGCGCTCGCCCACCTCTGTTTCGGGGCTCTACGCAATCCCAAGCTTTCATGCTATCCTCTGCCAGCTTTTATTTACCTCTAGATTCTGGCAGACGCTCGCTTTTCTCCCCACAACCGCCAGCCCACCACCCCAACCCGCCTCTGCTGGTTCTGCTTGTCCCTCCGCGCCCCGTCGCCGTCGTTCCCACGAAAACGTCTGCTCGAATTGCACTCACCCACGACCCATCCTGCCCCCAAACCACACGATTTGATATCGCAAAGCACGGTATCAAGTCGTCGTTCCAATGGCAGCCACGGCGTCAGCGCCGCCTGCCCTCTCACCAGGACAGGCGACGCTCGATCACGACGACAGCAACATCTCCAGCCCTCTGAGCGACGTCGAGGACAAGGACGGCGGAGACTCCCTCGACGGCATGCAGCTCGACCCGCCTCAGTCACACCACGACGATGCGCTCGACTCCGACAGCAACCTGTCCGAGGCGAACGATACCGAGGCGGAAACTGAGCGCCTCTTCGACACCCCGCAGGCCCAGCGGCACAAGGACGTGGTCGTCAATCAGTTCAACGACGGCCAGGTCTTTGAACGCACGCCTAGCAAGCTCCAAAAGACGTTTTCCGTCGACGGCGCCGACGACGGCGACGATGACAGTCTTTCCGACCACGACGACGTGTCGATGGCCTCCAGCCACGGTGACGAGGCTTCCCCTAGCAAGCCCAAGAAGTCCACAGAGCTCCCCTCCGTCGAAGATAACTCTGAGAGCGCCGATAGCAAGAAGAGAAAACGGTCGCCGATCGCGGAGTCCAGTGAGCCAGGTCAGCCCTCAAGGAAGCGCACTGGGTCAGTCGTGCCCCAGGACGGGGAGCCACACAAGAATGACGTGGAAATGCACGAGGACGAAGTCCCATCCACAAACTCCCACAGCGGCGACCACTCTGCGACCGACGATAATGCTCCCGAGCTTCCACCGAACAAGCGTGGTCTGCCGCGCGACGGCCAGAGCCCGGCGAAGGACGCTCAAATAACGAAAAAGATTACCCGCAACGGCAGCAAGCGCAAAGGCAATGCTGCCGAGGTCCATGACCACGAAGGCCATGATGACGCCCGCGACGACAGCCGGGGTGACGAAGAAGCGGGGACTCACGATGAGGATCACGCTGAACACGAGGGTGACGACGAGGCGGAAGCGACACACGACGAAGAGCGTAAGGGACCCTTGACTTAGTGCACTGAGCTTAGACTGACAATCCTTCTAGTTGAGAAGAAGCGTGCCGCTGTTGAGGAATGGACAGATTTGGAGGAGAAGTTTGTGTTTTTTCGCGAGCGGTGAGTATTCTACGCGTCGAATCACCCCGCCCGACACGCGCTGATTGATTTGCTGCAGATTGTACAAGGATCGACTAGAGCGCCTCGAGCAAGAGGAGCACTCCCTGCAAGCCGAACCTCCATCCCATCCCGAGTACCTTAACATGAAGCAATGCTTGGACGAGAGGCTCGAGAAGAAGTTGCTGCACATGAACAAAGAGTACGAGTTATCCGTCGAGGCGCTCGAACGACTAGCTGTGGCACGCCGCGCCCAGATCTGGGACCAGTTCTACCAAGGCGTCAGGGAAAAACGCTCAAAGATGCTGGAGGATCTCAACAAAGAATGGTACGAGACACAGAATGCTAGACGTAGCGCGCATAGCGTGCCAGACTACGGGCTTCTGTTCCCTACCAATCCGATCCAGCGCACCAGGAATGCTGTCGCGTACAACTCGGAAGTTTCTTTCCTGGCGGGGCTTGCGAAGCACGAAGGTTTCCCTGCCGTGCCCGCAATGCGCGGCGCCAACGCGATGGAAGTCGAAGACGATTTGGAGGCCATGAAGGTAAGATAGAATCGTCCCCCTGCTGTACCGGACGTCCTCTAATGGCCTCCCAGCGAAGTTCAAAGCCTCGTCAAAGATCGATACTGCAGCCTCTCGAGGACTACCAAGCAGTTGCATTCGGAGGCACTCTTGGTCCTGCTGGCGAACAATTCATCAAGGACACCCCGTGGGCAAACCCGAACCACATCTCCCACAAGATCACGGGTCCTTCGGCGCAAGGGGCGCGTGTCAACAGCCCGTCGCAGAGCAAGACTCCTGCAGGCCCATCGCAGCCGCCGCCGTTATCGAACGGCCATGCGGTCCCGCAGACATCACCGCACACGAGTCTGTTCCCTTCAGCATCTCCAGAGATGGTAAGAACAGCGAACGTCCTCACGCAGAGCGCTCAGGCTATGAAGCGCGCAGGAAGTCGGGCATCGAAAGCGGCCAAGGACTCGGCGCCCAAACAGGAACCAGCGACAGTGGTGGCAAGTTGAGAGGCATCACCCGGTTACTGACGGCGTTTTCGAGGCTTACTGTACTGTTATGATACCCCACGACGGCTTGGGCGCATCGCCCTCTTTTATTTTCTTCATCTCGGTCACGTTTATGCCGCGCAAAGAGGCGTTGGCTTTTCATGCTTGGGTTCGCATAGATGTGCGAAGTCCCTCAGTTTTCAAAAAAGAAAAAGACGGCAGGTTTGGATTGGTTTGAGGCGCCTCGTCTGCATTGGGATGGGCAGTTGTTCACCTGTACCTTAACGAGACATGTACAGAAGTTGATTGGTTGTTTTGGTATTTTACAGAGGTGCATTCATCGTAGGAGGCGAGGCTTTTCCCCGCCGGTATATATTACACAATGCGAATGCTCTCTCACCTTCATGTCCGCCTATCCGGCGCCTACGGCCATGCCTCGCAGTGACATTGTTGCCTCATTTCATTCTTCATCCGCGTTGTGTTATACTCAGTTGTTTTTCGCCGGCTGCCTTGGAACCTCGGGGACCTTAACGTCCTCGAACTCATCTTGCCCGACCGCCTTGAGAGTGTACCAGTCTAAGATGTTCAATTAGTTGAACGGTTCCTCAATATCGACAGTCACCACATACACACTGCGCCGGCGAAACACCACAGACCGGCACCAACAGCTAGGTTCTTGACGAGGTAAGGCTTGCGTGCTCGGATCAGAGCGGGCCCTTGTCGCAGGTTGCGATCGTAGTAGGAAGACTTCTTGGGGCTGTTTTATTTTTTGCTCGTCAGACCACACTCAGCCGGTAACTGCGGGGGACTTGTTGCCATACATTGCCATTGCGACTGTATATATCGGCCTTCGGCTCTATTCGATCGCTATGAGAGATGTCGCGCGCGTGGAGTTGTCGGGGTGTGTTGCTGCCCTTGGGCGATCGTGGGTTGCGCCGTGATGAGGTTCGATCTCGGCTGTCGCATAGACCGAATATACTAGAGGAAATTCACAGGTCGAACATTCCCTCGTCGCTGATTGGTATCGATAAGCGGCAGAAGATCGGCTGAACTGATAGTGACGTAGGCTGATCCGATAAGCCTGGAGCCAGGGGTCCCTGCAGGCAGCGGTTGTCTTTTTTTGGGGTCGGCCAGGACGCAGAGAGCGCTCGCTGCCTTTTGCATGAGAGACATACCTTGCTTCCTTCAGTGTTTCCTTTACCTTAAGTTAAGAATAGCTGCGAAGGCAAGCTTAAAATCCCAAGCCAATTGTGTTTCGAAATCAAGGAGCTTTCCGGTCTTTGCATCGTCATCACGGAGCCAGCTCCTTCTCATCTGCCGGACGTCCAGCATTTCGATTTATTAAAGGAGCCCAGAGCTCCAGGGGGGGAGCAGACAGATAGGCGCACAGGCTGTCTTTTCCCTCCACCCACAGGCACCACACACCACACACTGCCAGAAGATACGGAGCACCTCTCTGCAGAAAGGGCAGCAAGGACGCTAAGCCCAAAGCAGCTAACCAAGTCGACACGCCCCGTCATAACCCGCGTCGCTGGTCGCTTGTCACGCAGCCTTTCGACGTCGCCAGGCCGCTGCCGCTGCTGCTTGCACTTGCACCGCAGAAACACTTCACACTTTTGGAGCTGGGGGAAAAAAGAAGGACAAGGCAATCGCATCGAACACCAGTCGCCTTCAAGTCGTCTGACCATCCAACCCATTTTACATCGAATCCTTCTGGCGACAATTTGATTACGACAACTGGTTGCGATCTTGTTTGTTTTCCGTCGCGTTGGAGGCATGGTGACCTGGAAAAAGCTTGAGCTCTCCATATTTCGACAAGTCGCGACAAGCTCCTGCCACGACCCTTGTGATCTCAAACCCCCTCTCCGTGGCCAACGTCTGCCACAACAAACCACACATTATCTCTCGTTTTGAAGCCCTAGAGTATTTCGCGAAACCAGCTCGACTTGTAGTTTTTCCATCCCCGAACGGTCGTCGCAACGATGGCGTCCGCATCTGAGCAGTCCGTGAGCGACCAAATCCGCCAACTGAACGACGCCCGCAAACTCGTCCTCGGCGACGTCAAATACTATCCCAACGTCGTCCAGAGCATCCTCCCGATTGTCGGACCCTCCGCGCGCGTCGAACTACGAAGATGGGGTGCCGACTTCCTGGCCGAGGCCTTTGCGACGCCAGCCCTACCCGGCAGCGAGAAGGAGACGATGCAGCTCTTCGTGCTGGACACGCTGCAGACCATGGTCGAAGCCCCTAACGAGGACGCTCACGTCCTACGGAGCGCTATACAGACGGCCGCCAGTATTTACCCGTATTCTATGAGATGGATGTGCGTGCGAACCCTGGGATTGAACGGTGATTGGTGATGGGGCAGGGCTGGAAGGCTGACTTTCTATCTGTAGCATCAACAACTCGTATGACACCACCACCTGGGAGCGCATGGTTGCGATCAAGAAGAGAATTCTTAGGATATGGGACGACGCTGAGCCTACCGTGCGCATCTGCTGCATCAAGTTTGCCCAGCGAGTCGTATTGGCGCAGTCGGCGGCGAACCCAGCGGAACCCAGAGTAGGCTCGGCCCGATGCATCGCTATCTTGACGATACTGACAAACTTCCCTAGCGTGGTGACTCGCTTGATATATCGCTGGACAAGATCCCGCCCAATCATCAGACGTTGGATGCTAGGACGCTCGACGCTGAGGGAGCCGGTTTGCTGGACAGAATGCTGAGTGTCTTGCAGGAGAACAGCAGGTAAGGAACAGTATGTGGGAAAAGGCCAGGACCAAAGCTAACCTCAGGTGTCCCGGTGATAGTGATGTTCTCATTGTTGATGCCACTCTCAACTGCTTGTCCATCTTGATCCGCACACGGCCCGGCACGGCCAACAGGATCTTGAATGCCGTGCTCAACTTCAACCCACTGAAGCTCGCAAACTCGCCCATGACCCCCAAAACACGCGTAATGGTGAAGTCCATGGAAAAGACCACCCGTATGCTCTTGATCCATCTGTCCAAACGGTATTGTTTCCACTGTCTCTGGCTGATGTTTGCCATCGACTAACATGCACCCAGCGACCCTCACAACCCCATGGCACCACGGATCCAGCAGCACGTCGAGAGGATGATGCGCATGCGCAACGAGATCTTTGACGAGGCCGGCCGCAAGCGGGCTTATGAGGCTCAGCATCACGACGGCATGGACTCCAAGCGTCAACGACTCGTACCACAAGTATCGACAACACCCCAGATACAGATCACGCCGCTGCCTCCAGGCCAACACAGCCTGGGCGATGTGTTTACACTTACCGGGAGCGAAGGCCTCAAGGCGTTTGACGTAGCAACGCTGCCTCCCGCCATGGCCGCCAAGATCAGCATCACCACCCTCATTCGCACAGATCAACATCTGCTTACGAAGGCGATCGAGGTAAGTTCGCTGCCACGGACCGAGAAGCCCATCTGACATCTTGTAGGGAATTCGTGGGCGACTCAATGCGTTAGCCGCACAGCCGCCACCACCGATTAACCCAGAAACTGCACCCCTTGGTGTTGACGATGACGATGACGACTACGAGCCAGACTTTTCCGCAGCCGAGGACAACGAGCAGATCCTGAACAAGCTTGACGGCGATAGTGCGGCCAAGCTGGATGACGGTGACTTTGGGCTCAGGACGTTCAGGTTGCCGCCACCACCGACGCTGACGCCTGAAATGGCGCTCAGCGCGGGTCAAGGTTCCGTGATGTCCCTGTTCCAGTTCGTGAAGACGCTTGAAGATCCGGCCAAGAAGTCCAAGTCCGGCATCAACCGGTTAGCGGCTAGTAGCAATGATCGTGAATCGTGGATTGCCATTATCACGCGCCTAGCCAGCAGGTCCGCGGCAGGCCTAGAGGGGGTAGACGTTAAAGACGAGAGCAGTAGCTCTGCGGCACGGTTCTCGCTCGGCAACAGCATTCGGGAATCTCTATATACCTACGTGCTCGAAGATTTCCGCCGGCGAATCGACGTAGCCATCACGTGGTTGACGGAGGAGTGGTACAATGACCAGCTGCAGAAGAAGCAAGCCGGCGATCAACCCATGCATTACGAAAAGTGGGCGTTGAAGCTCATTGACGGCTTCTCGCAATATCTCAACGCTCAGGACAAGGTGTTGACGCGGTTCCTGGGTGAGATTCCCGAGCTCAGCCCGGCGATTCTGTCGCGCGTGAAGGCCATCTGCCGAGACCCGACAGTTGTCCCGCTGGCGCTGACGAGTCTGCTGTACCTGGTCATGATGCGGCCGCCGGCCAAGGAGATGGCCCTGGATACCGTGCAAAATATCTGGACAGACTGTAAGTTGAAAGCCGACCATGTTTACCGGCAGGGTTACTAACGCGAACGATAGTTGAGGACGCAAAGTCATTGGCGGCGAAGTACCTGGTCAAGTTCCGACCGGCCTTTCTCCAGGCGGCCAAGGCCGACGCGGAAAATGCCGCTGCCGCGGCGACCAACAATACGGCCATCGCGACGTGATCGCGGTCGCCTGTATGCGGCCGTCAATGACAGACCATGGATGATTTTCACACAGATGTACACATGAGCACAACAACGGATGTAGACGGCCAAAAAGTTACACGCGGAGTGGAGTGCAGATAGGGAGGTTCGCTGTGGACACTGGTGGGCAGCGGTCGACGGCAGTAGTGGTTCATCGGTTTTTTGAGCTTCAGACTGAGGATACCCTAAAGAGAGAGCGTTCGAGGACTCCTCCTGTGAATGGACAGGGGAGTCGTACGCGGGAATAGCTAAGCATGGCATCGAATTGGCGTTTGACGATGGAGTTTCTACTGGAAACCGTGGAGCGTACGGATTACTGTGCATATGTAACATCAAGGGTTACGGGCTCTCTCGCAAGGCAGATGGAGATGAAGACCCGAAAGTAAAAGCTTAGCAAATGGAAATCAAGTCTCCGGATACAGTTATGGGTGTCACGTTTTGACAATATCTCATCTACGGAATATTCGAAAGACAAATCCCCCCCATTGCTGATGAGGAAAGGGCCATCGTCTGTGAGGCGCCATCTTGGCACGCACGGGAAGTGCGGGAGCGGTTTGGACGGACTGGACGCTGTGGGGCTGTCAGTGGTTGGTGGTCCGGGGGGCCGAGGGCCAGACCACACCGAGCAGAAGACTCCGGGAGACCGACCGACACTAATGCGAAGGGATGGGTAGCTGAGGCGACGGCGGCGACGGCGGCATGCGGCGCGCGGGTGATCTGCCGGTGTTGCTGGTCGATGCAATTTTTGAGCTTTGGCTTGCTTTAGGAGGTCGGGTATGTTGTATGTGGCTCTACAGTGACATCCAAGCCTCTTTTGTGTAGGTTTTCGGGAAGGAGAATGCTGCGTCGGAGAATATTTCGTTACAGACATAAAGGGGCGGGCGGATCAGGAGGCCTTTTTTTTTTTGCGGGGGGTAGTAGTTAACTTGAGCGTACGAGTACAGATCGGAGACTTTCATCGGGAAGGGCAATGTTGTACAGGTTGTTGCCAAGAGAGGATGCAGATGGAGCCGAAGATGTGACGATGCTGGGCTGTTTTCAATGTTCTTCAAAGGCTGATATAATTGGGCAGAGTTTTGGGGCTTGAGGTCGGGAGTCTGATGATAGTAACAATAACCTTTTGTCCAAGGAACTCTGGTGTTTCTTGTTGCAGTCTTTTTCCGAGTTGCCGTATTTGGGTTTCGTTTTCCGTTTGGGATTTGTTCAGCCTCGTTGTCGGACTTTTAGTTTACTGAATATTCAAAAATAGCAAGGGAATTCATTCATGCATTGGACTGGAGTTGTTTTGCTGTGAACAAGACTGATGTTCAAAGGGTCCACGGCCACCTGCGCGGTTTGATGCTTTGTCACTGATACGACGACCAGGACAGGCAGTGCCCTACGAGGGGGGTTCGCTGCCAAAGGCGGACCGAGGATGGGAGGAACCTTGGGAGGGTTGGATTGAGCACGATGTTGTCTTTGATCTGCGCTGGGGGCCGGGGGCGGAGATGGACTGGATTGAGACTGGATGGGATTGAGGGGAAATGGGCCAGATTTTCCTTCTTCTCGAAATCGCATTTCTCTTTAATTGCTGCTGGTCTCATCCTGCGGGAGGCGAGGGGGCTGGAGATGGGGTGCAGTTGACTTTATGCGTGGAGGCAATGCCATTATGCTGCTATGTGTCAAGATATTTCTGGTTTTAACAGGTTGATATGATACGCGCTGTTTTCTTGTGCGCGTGGTGGATGCTTCAGAAGAAAGGGGTGCCAGTGCAGGCAGGCTGTGGTTGTCGTCGTTGTTCAACTCAAACATGAGGGAAATTCGATGTAATGCATCCAACCATCAGCGTCCGTCTTCGAGTGACATCGACAACAACGCCTCAATGCTTCACCATGTTCCCCTTACCTGAGCCCCCCTACCTCCTTAGCTAAGACGGGCAGGCACACACAAAAGACGGACGGGGGTCACGAAAGAAGACATGCGAGGGGCCGTGCATCGCCTTGTGTTCTCAGCAGCAAGTGACGCAGCAGCAGCGATCTTCGTTGCTGGGGAACAGGGTGGTCTCCTGCTTTTCAGTGGGGTCCGACTGGCTGGCCCTGCTGCGGCAGCCCGGAAGGACCTGGGAGGTGGTGGCTTCGCAGGGCTCGTGGTCCGTTATGATTTGCCTGCCCGGCCGGTCGGGAGAGGGAGTCTGGCGTGGTGGGCTACCTACCTCAGGCCTGAGGATGGTGGCAGTACTTGTGCTGCACAAGTAACCTGGAAAGTAAAGCAGAGCCCAGGTGGTTGTGTTGGGGCTACCTACTGCGGTAGACTGTTTTCGTAGCTGGGCGGTGTTGATTCCCCGACGCGGTGTGGTGGTTAGGTCCCGCGCATCCGCGTGTGAGTCTTAATGATGCCTGTGCTTTGCTTGTGCCTGGACCGGCTTCATTTGAATTGCTTGCAAGTGCACCTCCACTTTAGAAAACCTGGGGGCCGCAGAAAAACATTTGACATTGAACCCGGCCTCGCTAACAAGGACGCGCTGCAAGGAGAAACTGTGGATTCTTCTCTTTCCATCTCTCTTCCATGCTCATAGCAGAGCGCCCTTCTTTTACACTAATTTATCTGGGCTTTCCCCTTCTCGCTCGACCCTCCTTTCCCACCTCCTGTCAGAGGAAAATGACCTGACTGACGTAGCCTCCAAACACACGGCCCCGAGCAAGCAGAGACACACAAAACACACATACCCACGTTCGTCGGCTGTTTATTCCTGTCGTACCTGGCCGCATTATACGAAATACCACCGCCAGCCTTCTTCTCTGTGAGCAGGTCACGCACCGAGCGGAGCGAGATTCTCGTTCTTCCCTGCATCGCATCGCCTTTGCGCTGCTCTGCGCCTGCATCTGCATTGCGCACTGAGCAAATTCGTCCCCAAGCAGCGCCCCGGACTTCCGCCTCAAGAAACGTCTGGAATCGCCATCGCTTGTCCTGCTTGACGCACTTGACGCAGAGCAGACTGGACCTGCAGCTCTCATTCCAACCCTCCCAAGAATCCCACGTCAGCCACCCCTCGTGCCCTCGAACGGCCGCCGCGCGACATCAGACGCACATGCTGCCCGCCGTTTTCGACCACTGAAGCGAACACACCCCCGATCCAAAAAAGACGAACGCGCTCCCCTCCCCCAAACTTTCCCATCCTCCCGTCTGCCGCAACCACCAACCAACCGCTGCTACAATACTTGAACCACCTACGGATACTTACTACTACCACGCACTACCCAACACCCAGCCGGCGAACTTTCTTAACCTCGACCAGCCTACCCGGACTACACAACCTTAACAAGACGGACAATGAACGAGAGACATGCCCAGTAAACTCCAAAAACCACAGAAGCAACAGCAGCAGCGCATCCCCTCCAATCCTCCCCAAGTCCCCGATTTCGATATCCAGCAAGGCTTTACTCTCGGTAAGGGTCCCCGTCCTTCCCGCTGTTTGCTTGAAACCTCGCCCCGTTCGCCGCCAGCCCACCACTCCTTAAGCCTCTCTCGATCGACCTCGCTTCCGTCCTTACCCTGCGCCACTACCTTCAACGGCCCGAGAAAGAGAGAGGGGGGATACGCAGATCTCTGGGGATCATTCTCTTTGGCTAACATCTCCCCTCACCACAGACATCCGCACCGCATCTCCAGCGAACCCTTCCTCTGCGGCGACCACATCGACGACGAACACCACCCCGTTAAATGGTCCACAGTCCAACCCCAGCAGCCTCGCACCATCAAACGCCGGTGCTGCCCGCAACGTTAGCATGAGCACTCGCTTCGACGGGAACACCAGAATCCAGTCGACGAGCAGCCCCTCCCCGTCTCCCCGAGGCACCCAAAAGATGGTCCAGACCATCCGCACAGTACCCAGCTTCGAAGCCGCGAGCGACACGAGCTCCGACACCCATCACTCCCGCAACTCCGCCTTCTCATCCTCCGTAAACAGCAACGCCAGCGCCGTCAGCATGGCCTCCAACCGCAGAGACTTGACGCCCCCGAGCGTGAAGCTAAAACAGGAATGGAGCAACGGCGACGCAACCCTCAAGCCGAGGGACGGCTCGCCTCCCGTCGACGACGACACCGCCGCCGCCGCCGAAGCACAAGGCCCCGGCTGGGACTCGACCATCGGCAAGGCGGGCCTGGGCAAGACGGGCCGCGTCATCAACAAGCTCGTCAGCGACAACGAGGCCCTCAAGCGCGACATCCAGATCGAGCGGTTACGGGCCGAGGAGGCGAAGCAGGCCGCCAAGCTCGTCGAGGACAAGATGGAGCGCCTGATCAGCGACTACGAGAGCCGCCTGCTCGAAGCGAGCGTCACCAAGACGCTCCTCAGCCGCAAGGAGCGCCAAGTGGAGACGCTCCAGGGGAACGTGGAGCTCGAGAAGAAGCGCACGGCGGACGCGCAGGCAAAGGAGCAGTCGTGGCGTGACGAGATGGAGAAGATGAGGTCCAGCACGACGAAGCAGGTCGAGGACGCCAACACCCACGCCGCGCTGATGGAGGGGCGGTATAACGCCATCAGCTCGCACTGGAAGGACCAGGGTGACGAGGTGAAGCGCGCGCATCTCAAGCTCCGTGCCGAGATCGCGGGGCTCGTCGAGGAGAGGAGGAGGGACGACGACAAGATCACGGCGCTGAGGGACCTGTGCGACCAGCAAGACGGCAATATCAAGGAGCTACAACGGCAGAAGGAGGACATGGAGAAGAAGTTTTCGGATTACAAGACGGAGCAAGAGGAGGCGTTGAAGAGCATCAAGACGAATGCGGCGGAGAGGGAAGCGGAGCAGGAGAGGTTGCTGGAGGAGACGAGATCGACGTTGGCAAGGTTGAAGTGGGCCTTGAGCGTAAAAGAGAACGTCAAGGACTTGTTGCAATGATCTCGGGCACCCTGCCTTTGGACGGCACAGGACCTTCCACCACCGCAGCCGGACCTCCTTTCAAGCGATACCAGCTCCATCCCGTACCCTCCAGCCAGCTATACCCACATTTACAATTTACCGCGATAAACCACGGGCCACCCAGCACACGAGGAAAGCTGTGCATACCGGCCACAGACCAAGCCAGGCCTCGGATCAGAGATTTTTACTTTGTGTTTCTTCTTCACCTCTCGATCGACGGCACACTTCCAAGAAACCCACGTCAAACACGACAAAATAGAAAAATCAAACCCCGGGACGCATCACGGATAGGAAAACCTTCCTTTTCTCAATATTTCTGGATACAGAGACTTGGCTATCACACCTCGTTTCTTCCCACACATCGGACGGAGGGGGAACCGGGCAGCGGAGACGCGAATAAGTTACACAACCCCACATTGGTCTGCACTTGATTGTCGAAAAGAAAAAGAGCATCAAGAAGAGAAAGATACTAGGGAATCGGAGTTTAAGGGCGTTTTTGAGGGGAAAGGGGGCGGCCGGATGCCAGGGAATGCATGAGACTTGCGTTCGCCCCTTTTTTGATGTCTACATTTGTTTCCCGCTTGCCCTTGCGCGTAGGATACTTGCTGAATGGGAGTATCGCTGCCCGGGCCGAGGCAAGGAAGTGGTGTAGACTTTGGATTGTGCGGGTTTCTTTTTCTCTTTTTTTAAACTCCCTACGGCCAAGGACGGCGTGTTGGGGCATAGTTGAGACCATTGTCTTTTGAGAATCAAATCAAATCATATTGAACAAGTTCATGAGGCTGATGTGTTTGTCGAATGTGTCCGTTAGTCGAGTTGGGGCAGACAGGTAAGACACTGTTCAAGGCAGGCTGGAATCGCTGGGGTGGTAAGAAGAACCTCGCGCGCATCTCGGTTCATTTAAAGGCGTAAGTAATTCTCACGTCCGTTACTCCCACAAGAAACGCAATCAATCTGATCAATGCAAATGGCTGCCGCGTCGCGTATCCAGCGCTCAACTACAGCCACGCGTGTCCAAGGACCGTCTCATCGTACTTTGTCCGCGGGAGCGAAGGCTAACGTCTCTGGCAAGGTGTTTCTTGTATTGCTAGCATACTTGGGCGGCAGTCCAGGATTACAGCAGAAGGGACACGTAGGCTCGGCGTGATAATTGGGTTTGCTGCTGTCCGGCGTGGCTGTCAAGGCTGTCTCAAGTCTCATGAGACTGTAGCACTGTAGAGAAGCTATGGCTGGCCTTCGGACCCAGACTCATTTGTGTGCTTCAGCAAACGGCAGCAATCGCCAATCATCGTCTGTTTATATACTTATCCAGGTTGTCTATCTCCATGTTGGTAGCGGACATGTCGCGTATATCATGGGTTGACAGCGCGAGGTTTCTCAGACGGCCATGGGACTGACAAAGGTTATATAAAGTGGTGATAGCATAGCGTTCCTTTCGACGAGCAAACAATGGTAGAATTCAGCAACTTCGTCTTCTTGTTCAGCCTCTCGTTTTTAGGGTTTACGGTGTAATCACCGTCATCAACCTGCGCAGTGGAAGATAGACCCAAGTAGCTGGGCCCCCGCCTGTGCCAGAGTATTCAGCAACATGCTCTTCTGGCTGGACAGTGACACTGAGAGTTCCTAAGGAAGCCACAAAGAAGCTGTTGTAATCGAGTATGCGCGTCGCAGTCAAAGATAGCCGCGCGACCCATTTTCCTTCAGCGAGTGCTACTCGAAATAACGTGAGCGCCGAGTTCAATTGCTTGCTTCAGAGGAACAGGTAGTGGAGCAGATGGATAGTTCTTTATATATTCATTCTTCCAGTTACTTATGTGTGCAGATATGATCCTTCGGAAAACGCCGTGGAATCAATTCTATGATTCCTTTGCACCAACGACCATACCACGGCAGGGTCCAATGAACCTTCCAGTCGTCGCCTGCTCAGGCCGGGAGAGATATAAATATATCTAAATGAATCAATGAACTGAGGGCTGTGATAATCATGATGTCGCTGGTCCCTTCTGCAATTGCGAACGGACATGACTTTGTCCGGGTACAAACAAACATCCGAAAATGCACTTCGCCCCCTTTAACCCCCCTTCTGATGACTTACCCTCTGGAGTTCAGGCAATGGGATACGGCCATGGTTTTCGTCGTCCATCCTCGGAGTCTTGCGACTATTCTGCTAATATTCTATTGCGTTCTCGGGGCATGGAGGATTAGGTATGATGCCTGATCATGTGCTCTCATGGGCAATCCCATCTACACAACGCGACATTGATTGATCTTGCCTATTGTCATCTGTAAACGCGCCTTCGCAACGTTGATCCGGATTGCTGGAAGGACTTAAGGACATTGAGGGAGCTGGAGCCATCAATTTATACCTCCGCGAAGATCCGAGGTGCAAAACACCATGTAATTTTACATTGTTTAGTTCATTTCTATCGTAGGCGTTTTGTATGTATGCGTCTCTTCATCTTCTTACCGCCAGTTTCAACTCATGACGCTGGCTCTGGACACGCCTTGTCATAGTACTTGAACGGACACTTCCCCTCTGGGTCTGCTGGCGCCTGACTGACGATGTTTGGGGCATTCTGGTCAAAGGATAGGCACACCTGAATACTGTAGGTTCCTCTATCTTCTTGTCCGATAGCCCAGGCTGTGATGATGGTCAGTATGGTGACTGCAAAAGACGCTGCTCCATGGCAAGAGAGTAAACTCACATTTGTAGTTCGTATTCCCCTTACAGGAACTCTGGGCGTACTGAATCCCTACTTGGCAGCCAACCTGCCCTAAATATTCTCGTCAACTCGCACAGGAATAAGATCGGCACGTTTCGCAGTGCCTACTCTCCGGCCAACGATCTTGGAAGCTGCGCAGATTCTGTGGTGCGAATCCTCCACGCGATTTTCGTTGTCGAGGTTCACTTCAATAGTCGACTGAGTGGATTTTGAATCAGTCCTGAACTCGTCGTGGTCTGTGGCAAACTTCCCAGTGTCGATCTAATATACCGTGATCCCTCAACAGCAGGACCCTCGTGATAGAAGTTAGACAGGGTTCTATTGGTCTGAGGCGGTGGGCATAAAGAGCTGCGTGTAGTTTGCCCTCTTCGGCAACAGCACGATGCTGATCCCCAATCGAGGCGGACCTAGAACCGGGTCGACGTCCGAGTCCGCGTCCTCGGGGTCTGGTGTATACCACATGTAGGCAATGCCGTTCTCGTTTTAATGTGTACATGTAAGACCTTGACTTGCATCAGAACGCTCCGATACCCTTGAAAACCTTGCACAACAAGACGGACATTTTGTTGACTAGCCCGCACGCTGCGTCCAAGTGCTTAGGGAACGCAGTGGTGTCTTATGTATGAAGAGCTATTCCGCTGGGTGGCTTTCTACTATTTAGAATTTCAACATAGTTTCGACAAGGCTTGTATGCGTTATGTTACCGATAAGAAGATGTTCTGGCACTTCCCTACATGATATCACACCATTTTCGAAATTTTCGGTCTTACGTGTGTCAGCTCTAGCCTCTACACGGTATCATCTCATTTTGAGTCATTAATAAGTTGTTTTTGCTTCGGGTGACAAAGCAGGGCCTTCTGCTCCGTGAGCCACTTCTGGGCAAGCAGCTAGGATCAAGCAGTTAGAGAGACGAGCAAGAAGATTGAGTTCATAGATCGTAACATTATATACAATTTCTCTCCAACTATTCTACAAGGAACAAAACATTTCAAAAGACGAGGACCTTGGGTTGCCGCCGGGTTTGAATACACATTTCTTACCCGGGAGTTGTCTATTCATAAAGGCTTTTCAAGGTACAGGGCATGCCTTATCGTGGTATCTAAAAGGGCATTTACCCTCGGGGTCTGGCGGAGCCTGGCTGATGATTTGCGTTGCCGATTCTGTAAACAGAAGACAGACAGCAATGCTATATGTCCCTCGGTCCTCATTGCCGTAAGCCCAGGCTATCATGTTCAGTCAGCACATCATGTCCAAAGTGATACTCGGAGATGTAATGATCAAGACTTACACTTGCAATCGGCGTTAGCTTCGCACGAGCTCCTGGCGTATTCGGCGCCACTGCAGCCAACCTGACCTCCCAGGTTGCCGGCATTGCCACTATCGAGCATGGCACCGCACAAGTTACATGTCGTTGGTCCAGCGGTCGCCGTCTCTGTGACTGAGGTCGTGGTCGCCGTAGGCACGTCGCTTCCTGGCGGAGGAGCGTTGCCGGCTGGAATTGAGGCTGTCGGGGCTGCTGAAGCGACTGATGTGGGCGCATACGAACACGCCTGGCCGAGATCGCGCCTCATAGCACGCTTCGCTCTCCTCCCGTTTCCACTGTTCGGAAGGGAACATGATTCAGCCAGGTCGTGTCCGTTCCAGGCGATGGGAGGGTATCCTGCCTCAGCAACTCGGGGATATGAAAGGGCACCCGTCATGTTGCGGAGCGTCTCAGACACCTTTCCTGGCGCCAATTCTCCCGCAAACTCTGGGTGCGACATCCAGTAAGCCACCGTAGCGGCAACCTGAGGCGCGGCGAACGAAGTGCCTGAATCTGTCGCGAGACCAGTCAGGTCGAGAGGATCCGCACACTTGATGTCGACACCGATGGCGTACGTCGTCACGAGACTACCGCGCTGGCTTGTCGAGGCTATTTTGTAATCTTTCCCAGCTGAGCCTACCACGATGATGGGAAGCTCCTTGGCCAGCAATGCCGGCAACTTGTCTGGTTCTTCGATGCCGGCCAAGAACTTGTTCCCAGCTGCCGCGACAATAGGAACGTCCAAGTTGACCAAGGTCTTCAGAGCGCTGCGCATCGAGCCCGTGTAGATGGTGTCGGGCGGTCTCATGAGAACCGATGTTGTCACGACAGCTTTACCCTTAAGGCCCTTTTGCTTGATGTCATTTGCGGCGGACTGGAGACCGCGGAGCAGACCGAACTCTGTGAAGTCAATACGCACTCCGACCAGGTTAGCACGCTTTGCTGCCCCAGTTGTTGCGCCAACAGTCTTGGAAGCGACACACGTCCCGTGCTGAGTATCTTCCAGCGTGAACTTCTTGTTCCTGGCAACGTTTAGCTCGCGACGGGTGACGTCGGAGCTGGGCGCTTTGAACTCTTCATGCTGCAAGTCAAATGGGCCAGTATCAACCACATAAATGGTGATACCCTGGCCGGCGAAGTCGTCGTATCGATAGTTAGGAAGTGCTTCCTTCTCTCTAGGCGGCGTCGAAAGCACACGGAGGTCAAAGATGTCGTTCTTAGTGACTGGTGACTGCGTGACCTCGGCACGCTTCTGCTGAGTAGCCGACGGCTGGGCTCCAGCTGGCGCGTCGTCATCGCGTGTAAGAGGGTCGTTGATATCCGTTCCAGCAATGACGCGATCGTTTTTCACCTTTTCAAGTTGATCTGGGGTGAGATCTGCGCGCCAGGCATAGGGAAGGCCGACGTCATTCACAATGGTATCTATGTTATCTGCGCCGACCAGGCCTGCCAGGGTATTGCCGAAGCCGTCGGCGTCTGCCTTGACGGTGTTTTCCTTGGCGAAGATCATGTAGTCCACGCTTGTGCCTGTCGGGATTGCGGACGACGATGTGCTCGAAAAAGGAATATCTGAACTGGTCGCGCTGACTGGCGGAGCGGACGAGGCTGGAACAGATGCTGGCGCTGAGTCCGTCGCAACGTCGCCGTCGTTGGACTTTGGTTTTTCTGGATCATCTGGATTGGTCGGGTCGCTCGGGTTCGAAGCTGAGGATCCGGCGACCACAGATGCGCCTCCTGCGATAGGCGACGTAACACCATTGACAGTGTAAAAGCCGCCGATGCCAACGCCGACAACGACAACGCCGGCTGCAACGGCAACAGTTTCGCCATTGCTTACGGTCACGGTCGCCGGGGCTGAAGATGTTGGGGAGACTGATGAGGACACTGGTGTTGGGGTGATGGGAACGAACGTTGATAACGGAACACTGGTTGTATTACGAAAACCAGAAATTGAAGGGAACGGAGACCTCACTGGTCCCGATTGTTGGGAGTAGCATACTGAAACGAGGGCGAAGAAAAGAGTGACTGCCTGAATTGAGTACATAATGAGAGAAATGGCTAGGAAACCTAGCCCGCAAAAGACTAGATGTTCAAGATCGGCGATAGACAGACTTGGTCCTGTGGCCGGTCATGTTTCTGGCGTGGGCTAGATCGGACGATATAAGTATCGAACATGCCCTTTCGAGCCTCTAGTCATGGTTCCCATAGCAGACCCGAAATATGTTTTGCATTTATTTGCACATATGAGAGGCCATGTGGAATCCGCATGGCCCGTTGGATGTGAATTGACATCGAGTCATGGATCTGCGCGACCTCGTGACGTATGTCTATTTTTGACGTGCGCATGAAGATTTTAGATGGGCTCGGCAATGAAGGGGCCGCCCGTCGAACTTTAAACACAAGGCATTTCCGTTGTCTACACTAAATGGCAGACACACTTTCTTCTTCTTGCGCGTGGCTTAGAGCCCGCCAAGAGCTATTGATACTGTGGGCCATAATCGATTGCGTTCAGAGTGGCTTATTTCTGAACATTGTCTCTGACGCCAGGCCTGCAGTTCTCAGACTATCTGTGCTGAGTGTGAGCAATATAAGCTTCGCCGGCTAGGGCGGCCTTTTTAATCAATATCGCAGTTTCAAACATCTGCAACATAGGCACACCTATATTCGCCTAGCGACTATATCGAATTACTGTCCAAGGGTTCACTTCAGTCTTGTGTATTGCAATTGCGATCGTGCCAGAGCCTGCCGATGCTCTGCTTGTGAGCATTCAATGCCGAGCTTAAATTCCGTCTTATCAATTATTGATGACACAAGGCAACATCGAAGGGTGGACGATGGTGCGTCGTGAAAATAGTATCCAATATTGGACTTGGTTTTCGACGTACTGAAAGAACAAGTCTAATTGCCAGACACTGGGGACGCTGAAGCTAGCGTCGGGCAGAACTCCCCGGAGCGAAAGCCCGTGCCCTCCGCGGACCGCCGCTGCCGTCGCGGTGGCCGTACGGCCGGAGCTACCTTCCTGCTCCGGCCTAGGATATTCGAGTGCACGGGCGCGCTCCGAATGAGGTGGTCTCAGTTGAAAACATACGTAAAAGTGCGCCCAGCCGTTTAAGTCCCATCTATCTAGCGTTTTTACATAACCAACTCACTCAAAGAAATCATCTTAGAACTACAAGGCATCAAAATTTAACACCACGCTGCTTGTTACCTGCTTATAATGTTAGTGAAATGCAGCGTCGAACTTTTCTGTTTGAAAGGAATAGACCTCTGAGAAGAGAGGTTGTTATGCTTGGTAGGGTGCCTACGCTGTCTTTGTCTACGCAGTACAGTCCGGCTCAACAACCCTCGACATCTAAGAAAAAAGCTCCGCTAGTCCATCGACGCCGATGTTCCCACTACTCAGCAGCAGGCCAAGATCCCAGCCCTTCTCACCAGCCTCTTCCTCAACCATCGCTCTAAACTTCTCGTTGAATAGCGCAACAGCCAGTGGTAAGGCGGCAGCCGGCTCAACCACTAACTTCAGTCGTTCTAGGTTAAGCGTTGTAGCCTCCAAAATTTCCTTTTCGGAAACTGCATACATGCCGCTTCCCAGCCTCCTCTCGTAGATGATATCCCAAGGCCTCGCCCCAACGACGCCGATCAGACCGTCTGCAATTGTTCTGGTACTGACCTCAGTCACCCTCTTTCCTGAATAGTAGCCTCTACGCTTGTCATCAGCACCCTCAAACTCAGGCTCAGCTCCAAAAACCTTCACTTCTGTTCCCTCGCAGCTCAAAGTTACGCCAGAAAGAAGGTCACCGCCGCTGCAGGGTGCGATGATGGCTTCGAGGCTTTCGATTTGGTCCTGCATCTCCAGGCCAACGGTTGCTTGGCTGAGGATTACGTCTGGAAGGTCAAACGGCGGAATGAGACGAGCGCCTGTTTCCAAGACGATCTTGCCCGCGACAGCTTCGCGGTCTATGGGGCCGCAGACAACCAGATTGGCGCCATATCCCTTGGTTGCATCAATTTTGTAAGGGCGGGTGGTGCTTGGCATCCAAATGTGCGCTCTGGTGCCGTTTCTCTGGCTGCCAGCGCCAATGCTTGTGCATGGTTTCCTGTATACGATTGTCAGCTTTTAGTCTATGAGCTTTGCAGTTGCAATTCTGGCCTGCACTGAAGCCGATGACTCCTTTAGTTCTCCCTCCATTCTCAAGCCAGCCTGGCTTCTGTTTGAGTCTTTCGATGGCGTGAAAGGCCCCTCGCGCTTTGTAGGCGCCTATGCGCTGCATGTTTTCGCACTTGAACCAGAGTCTAATGACAGGTTTGGGGGGCTTTCTATCACCGAGTGTAGAAGATTCTCTTGGTGTAGACGCCATTTGGGTCAGAGTTTTGTTGGTAGGTATATGAGATTGGATGAGCTTTCGTGCTTCAAAGACTGATCCCCTGGTTAAGGGCGGGCATGTTACGAGACTCGCTATGGTTTCTGCTGGGTTAAAATATTAAATTGGACCAGATGAATCTTGAGTTTAGCGTTCTCGACATTTCATGGGCGGCTCTTCATATGTTGCGCTTCACTTATATGACTTAAAGTCTGTACATACCTTAGATATACTCTAAGCTGACCTTGCAACTAACGGCCTTTCTAGAGTTTTGGCCGAGTTAACATTGATACAAATCCTTATACTGCCCAAGTTCAGATGAATAAGCTTGGTCAATTTTGCATCATGCTCGGCTGCAATGCCCGAGGTGAACCTTATCCCCGTCTCGGCACAATGAAGATGGCGCCGGTATATTGTCGGTAAAATGAAGCCAACTACCGAAGGGAACCTTCCGATACCGCTCGATGACATCTCAAATCAAACAGTTGACTTTCTCACTCAATAACATACTGCAAGTCTCTTTTTAAGAAGGACAAAGCTACCGGAATTAGCGTCCGAAACGAGATTCGTTCAGTCATCTGAAATATTCCCAATTGCCATCGTCAGGAGCAAAATCACATTCTCGGCCACAAGTACTGGTCAGGAGCAATCACATCACGCCAAGAATCATCATGCCGGGCAACGGCGATGCAGTCGTCCTTCCAACAGGCACCGTTACTGGCCTGGCCAACTATCCCCGCGGACGCTTGGCGCCTATCACGAGTCATCGAACACTATACATCTCAGGGACCTCTTCCAGGCGCCCAGATGGGACTTTCGACGGCGTCGAAACCAATAGCGACGGCACTCAGGTATTAGACGTACGAAAGCAGACAGCCGCAGTGCTCTGCAATATAGAGGAGGTGATCAAGCATGCCACTGCAAACAAAGGTGGCCTCGGAAATGTCATCGACGCAACGATATTCCTGGTGAATATGGAGAGGGATTATTCTGGGATGAATGCTGTGTGGAATGAAGTTTATCCAAACGTCGAGGAGGCTCCGGCTCGGACGACAATCGGGGTTAGAGAGTTGCCAAGTCCAAAATTGGTTGTGGAAATTAAGTGCACCGCTGTTGTGGAGGCATTGGAGTAGGAAGGCGAGTATTGTGTCTTTTCAACTCAAGATTATCAAATCATGGGCCGACACATGCATCCATGCTGGTCATCCATGTTGTTGGATCAGTCTGGGATATAAGTTGCTGCCTAGGATCCTGTAGGAACTTTCTAATGTCCGCATTTGATCGAATTCGCAGACCAACGTTTGTGATATTCAAAAAACTAGCTTCGGTTGCTCCCGAACCTGCCGTTTCTATGCATTGAGCTTAAATTCAAACCGCATTTTTAGGTCGTCAATTTCGAAGCTGTAATAGTCCAGGGAAGTCACTTTGAGGCAGAGTGACTACAGCCCACCGGGGTACCAGGGTCGTGATCCTTTCAACTCGGACATGGGACTTTGGCGAAGCCGCCTGCATCAATCTTTTCTGTGGGTCTATGGACACAAGAGGCGGCAAACATTTGCATATGATGCATTCTCTAAGCGCCGGGTTAGATGATACTGCTTATCGAATGTGAAATTGAGGAAGTCGCAAGTAAAGTCTGTCCTGTAGCTCAGTTTTTCAGTCAGAAACATGCCGTGATGGATGTCAGTCTTCAAGCGCAACTTCAGTCATCAATCATGGAGACATTACTACTTCTATTCACCTATGCACAATGAACTCAGAATAACAACGAGCAGGTCATGTGCTCAACGTGTTCGTGCGTAATATTGGATTGCGTATGGTAAGTCGTAAAGGCGAGGAACAGGGGTGCTTTCAGCGAAGGATGCGGAAATGGACTCCGCCCAGACCGAACCCCAGAAAAAGATGACAGCTCGATCCTATGGACCTGGTAGATTTCCAAATTGAGACTATTTTACCCGCTCTCCTGTCAGGCAGCCAAATTAAATACCCAGAGAGACTGCATCGCCAACCTTTCTCAAGGCTGTAGCAAAACAACCACAGTGGCACCAACACATGCCTTTAGACCGCCGTACCTGGCTTCTCGTAAGATTGGTCTGTTGAGAATAGGCAGTACATAAGGAAGCACGTCCAGACTCGACGTCAGTGATTCCGATTGCTTCGTCACTCTTGAGTCCTCAACTTCCCAGTCAATCATAATGTTTAACCTCACCAAGACCCTCGTTGCCACTCTGGCTCTCGTCGGCCTCGGAGCCAGCAGCCCGGTCGCCCTCGACAAACGCCTGCCCGGCCGCGTCGTCAAAGCCGGCGAGCCTGTAGTCATTGACACCAACAGTCACTATCTCCGCGTCAGCTTCATGAACGATGGCAGCTTGATCGGAGGCTACGGCGCAACCGAAGGCGACACAAAGATCATGCGAGTCGTCCGGTCTGCCGACGGCGCTCAGTCGTGGGAGCACATCGGTGAGGTCTTCCGCGGCGCGATCAACAAGCACGATATGGATAACGCGTTCCCTTTCCAGCTGCCCAATGGCCGAATCCTGTACGCCTACCGCAATCACGACCGCACGGGAGCAGACCTCCACTACACTTACTTCCGCATTTCCATCTCCTACTCCGATGACGGGGGCAAGAACTTCAAGTACCTTTCCACCGTTGAGGAGCATGTTCCCAGTGGTGTCAACGGACTGTGGGAACCCTTCCTTCGTCTCGCCAAAGACGGCACTCTGCAGTGCTACTACTCCGCCGAGAACTCGGCTGATGACCAGGACAACTTCATGAAGTACTCCAAGGACGGAGGTCAGACTTGGTCCAGCTGGGTGAAGGTTTCTGGTGGAGATCGCCTTTCTCGCGACGGCATGGTTGGCGTTGCGCCCATCGACAATAACGGAAATCTGATGTAAGTTTTCTTTCGAATATACATGCTTCGCAAGATGAACTGACGGGAAAACACACAGTGCCGTATTCGAGCACACAAGAGAGGGCAGGTTCAACGTCGACTATGTCCTTTCTCACGACGACGGTTACTCCTGGGGAGAGCGCGGAAGCTTGTACACTGCTCGCAACGGCAAGCTCTCTGGAGCCCCTCAGGTCTACAATGTGTGGGGCACGTTAGTGGCCAGTTTCATGACCAACGAGGACGTTGACAACGGCAATGGGTACAACAATGCTCAGATGAAGGTCATCACAAGTGTCGATCAAGGCAAGACATGGAGCGGCAGCGTCGTCACGGGCGAGGCTGAAGCTCATTGGCCTGGAGTCTTCAACCTCGACCCTACGCATTTCCTGGCTTTATACTCGAGAGAGGGTCTCGGTCTTGTGAGTCAAAAGTATGAGCTAGTGAACTAGTTGGTAGGGCTTTGTAAAGCGTGAGGGATTTGATGTATATATTTTTCGCTTGGGGCACCTGATTTTAAAGAGCAGAAACCAAGAAGAGAATATTGACTCCGGGACATTGAACTTGTACCAAGGTTTTTTTTTTGTTTCCAGAAGTGTGTCCTCATGAGTTCGTAAGGATAATCTTCTGTAGACGTACGGAAGCTTGTTGATTCAGTTGGAACTTATCTATGCAACATTTACTAAGCCACTGAACCAACGTGAGTGTAGTGATTATTGGGGTCAAGTTGGTGCGCTGGATACTACGAGAGATTTTGGACGGGGGTCCTAGAACGAAGCGTGAGATATTCAAAAATAGCCGATCCAATTTTCTGTGAAAAGTTGATCAAGAAATTTCATTAAGACAACTTCCGAGTGCAATCATGGACGTCGCGCTCAAAGCTCAAGGTTGCTGGAGGTCGTTCTGAGGATGTAATTAAGTGATGACCCACCGCATGAGCTCACCTGGTCTGGTGGCCAGGCGGCGCCACCTGGGGGATCCACCGCTCGCCCGAGGGGCATCGATAAGATAAGATAAACTCTCCAGTGACGATAAACAATTTTTTTGACGACTCGGGCAACTCCAGTTGAAGTCCCAGTCCCAGTCGCATCCCAGCCACATGCAACACACCCGACGGACGACTCTTCGACCAACGGCACAATGCTTCGTCAAATGTGAGTCGCAACCAAGCGGATCAAACAATCGCCATCAGTCATTCTGACAATCTATTACAGAAAGCCCCGTAACGCTCGCTCAAAGCGCGCGCTCGAGAAGCGCGAGGCCAAGACCCAGTACGTCCTCGCTCCCTCGACCTCGACCTCCTCCCGCCGCAAGCTAACCACGACCTCCACGCAGAGAGAACCCCAAGACGGCCCTCTTCCTCCGCGGCACCTCGTGCTCGCAGGTCACCCAAGATGCCCTCAACGAGCTCTACCAGCTCCGCCAGCCCCTCGCGAAGCGCTTCGTGAAGAAGAATGACATCCACCCCTTCGACAACGTCGACTCGATCGAGTTCTTCTCCGAGAAGAACGACACCTCCATCGTCGTCTTCGGCCACACCTCCAAGAAGAGGCCCCACGCCATCACCTTCATTCGCACCTTTGGCCACAAGGTCCTCGACATGCTCGAGCTCTACCTCGACCCGGAGTCCTTCCGCACGCTCGCCCAGTTCAAGGGCAAGAAGGTACCCATCGGCCTCAAGCCCATGCTCAACTTTTCGGGAACCGCCTGGGACAGCCCCATCGCCAACGAGTACACCCACGCCCGCTCCTTCTTCATCGACTTCTTCCGCGGCGAGCAGACGGACAAGATCGACGTCGAGGGCCTGCAGTGGATCGTCTCCATCACCGCCGACGAGCCCGCCGACGGCAACGACAAGCCCGCCATCCGCCTGCGCTGCTACACCATCAGCACCAAGCGCAGCGGTCAGAAGGCGCCCCGCGTCGAGGTCAACGAGATCGGCCCCCGCATGGACTTCCGCGTCGGACGCCAGCGCGAGCCCGACGAGGCGATGCTCAAGGAGGCCATGAAGAAGCCGCGCGGCACCGAGGAGCGCACCAAGAAGAACATCAGCACGGACAGTATGGGTGACAAGATGGGTCGCATCCACGTCGGCCGCCAGGACCTGAGCGAGCTCCAGACTCGCAAGATGAAGGGTCTCAAGCGCAGCAGGGACGTTGCGAGCGACAACGAGGGAGACAACGACGTCGAGGTGGAGGAGCCCAAGAAGAGCCGCAAGGCGTAATGGACGTTGTTGGACGTGATGTATGTATTGGAGATGGTGTTACCCAGAAAAAAGAGTGGGGGGAGAGATGCGGCGGAAGACCACTCATCGGCGTTTTATTATTGTTTTGGTCAGGAGGCATTTATTCCCACGGTTGGAGTTTTGAGCTTCATTCAGCAGATGGTCGGCAGATTACAAAAGCAGGAACAAAGTCAAAAGCATTTCAGGACCTCATGTCGAAATGGATTGGACGAAAGTGATGGACAAAGAGGGCAGCCTTGAGGCAGCCTTCCTGCTTGTGCTATGCTGGTTGGTCCAATTCTTACAACTCCAGATCTGATACCCTCCACACAAGCCTCTCACCCGAGGGATCTCTCGCCCGAAGAAGCTCGATGGCCTTTTGAGCACGCTCCAACATGGTTGCGCCCTCGACAATCTTCTGCCTGTTCGGCTTGATGATGCCCTCTTCAAGTAGCTTGGGCACGATCTCCCTCTGCATCTTCTCCTTGAAGAACTCATTCTGAGCCCAAAGTCAGCATCGATTTCTACACCGTATTGCAGAAGGAAACCTACCTCCATGTAAAAATGCGTCCTAACCCCTTTCACCTCGACACCCGCAGCCCACTCGCCAACAAGCACTTTGCTCACGTCCATCTCATACTCGGGCTCGACCTCCTCCGTCGCATCTCGCACGATGACAGGTAACATAACCGCAACCTTGGTCCCTCTCCCCGCAACCTTCGTCAACGGCCGCAGCGTGCCCTCCACCGAGCCGATACAATCCAGCACAAACGGCACCCCCTCCTCCCCCACCACCTCCAGAATCTTCCTCGCCACCTCGCCGTCGCGGTAGCTGAACGTCTCCTTGGCGCCGATGCTCCTCAGGTACTCATGATG